>QYSG01016446.1:0-28905 GCA_003988875.1 Lachnum nothofagi
TATCATGTCATACTGTACAAGCTTTGACCGTCTCTTGGTCTAAACACAAGCTCCCGTTGCATGCTGCAGCCCTGATTGGGTAGTTGTACGCAATTTAGCAGCACAACGGTCTTTGGGCTGTTCGTGGGAGGGCTTAGCCACTTAGAGACTGTATGTTYAGGTGCTGAGATATTAGACGCTCAGATCCTGTTGTTATGCAGCATGCTGACTAGATTGTGCTGGCGGGTTTGAGACGTATCACAACTGCAACTAAACTTACACGATAAAATCCAGAATTGATCGCAGTTTCCATTAATTAATCCCCAGACACCAAAAACGCCATTTTGTACAAGAGACCCCATCTCACACACCACTCGCTATCCTTTTTGCCTCTCCAATACCAAAATGGAAAATCCACGCTCCATCTCTTAACTTACAATCCACCTTTCCTCAGCCTTCTCTCCCTTACCGCCGATCCCTCAATCAATCATCGTTCTGAAAAACGTCGTAAAGCTCGGCTTTCTCCCACRTGCCCTACCCTCATCCTCTGCCCACCTCCGCCGCTGCTGCTCCTCTGCTTGTTTCCTTCTCTCGTCTCTCTCTCCACCTCCACCTCCACCTCCACCCCACCAGTCCTGSGCGCTCCATTCTCTTGTGTCCTGGGCGCCGTCGGTCTGGTTGAAGAAATGATCTTCCGAACCGTTTCTTGAATGCGTTGGTGAGATGATGATTTGCTTGTTTGTCGAGTACTGAGGGCTAGAAGTGGGGAATTGGCTTGGATGCCATGTCTTGCGGCGTTCCTTGCGGGAAGAGAAGCCGAAGTCGAAGGGAGGTTCCTCTAAGATGGGTGGTGTTGGGGCTTGAGGTATATGACGGTCTTCTATTTGCGTTAGCTTTGGGRGCATGAGGAGCCGGGGAGTTATATAAGACATACCGTCCCATTCATTACCATAGCTCGCTTCCGAGCCCCCTAGCTCTGAATCAAACTTGTCTCTTCTGTAGCCACTTCGATTGGATCTTCTGCGAAGCTCGGGTTCTGGCTCAGGTTCGTTGTACCAGTCATTGGCGTAGTAGTCGGCGGCATCATGCTGTGCTGAAAATTTGCTGGTGCGACTCCGTGCATCGAACATCTCGCGGTCAATTTTCTCGCTTTGACTCTTAGGCGGATAGAAGTGAACATGATCATGATGATGCTCCWCAATTACATCTTCGTCTTCATGTCTCGGTCGACCTCTGTGTACGGACTGTTCGGCTCGTCGCTCTCTCTGTCTTCGTGAGGGCTCATAGGATTGAGATGAGTTTGAAGAACCGTTTTCGAAACTATCTTCTCTCGGGAATCGTTCCTCCACATAGCTCATCCGAGATGACCTCGTCTTTCTGGAGCCAGAAGATCTACCTTCGTCGTCAGCACCGAAGTGTTGAGAGGCTTCTCGGTAGTGTCCTCTTGGCGCTTGATATACGGGTTCTTCATAATGTTGTTCGTCCGTTGYAGAAGAGTGAAACGAATCTTCACGAATCGGGAATACATACGAAGGCGCTCGAACATGTCGAAATCCACTGGTTGGACGAGGTGGAGGTGACCGCAGGCGCTGGCCTCTTCTATCTTCTGGAGCGTAACTTGGTTCGTAGCGCTGGTAAGCGGAATCTGAGCGATCGAGCAACGGAGACAGCGGCCTGCCATATTCATCATAATCTCTCAAGCGAGGTCGTCCCCTCGAACTGCGCAAGTCTGCCGCCCCCACATAACGTTCCGGCCTCAGTCTTACGTATGACCCCTTTCGAAGAGCCTCTCGTTCACCCTCGGCACTGCGACTGTCGCCATAGTACTCATTCTCCTTGTAATCATATTTAAGATGTGGCTATAATTGAATCAGTCAAATTCCAAGCCGGACTCAGAAGACAACTCCTCACCTGCTCTGAAAGAGATCTTTGCCTCGAGTGGATCTTCGGAGAATTGTCTTCATCTTCGCTAGAGCTTGCATCACGCTTCTGTGAATGATGTTAGAGAGTATTACCAAATTTATGAAAGTCGTAGAAAGGCCAGAGTGAGTGTCCCACTRAAGATGGGACAAGCAAAAGCAAGTTGTTGGAGGTCGCATACCTTGTGCTTCTTGCTCTTTCCATTTGACTTCTTTTTCTTACCGCGGTCAGAGCTGCCGTCGCTTGTTACACTAGCATCCCTCTGGCACTTCCTGCAGAATGCAGGAGTAGGTTCTTCTCCAGGCTTTATGGGATGATCATGGTGATACTTGCTGGATCGTATCCTGCGGCACTGGGCACAAATGTGCTTGGTCACTGTAATTGTAGTGTTTGAAGTCTTCATCTGGGTATTTGGCTCTGGTGTAGGATCGGACGAATGTCTCTGAAACGTTGGGACATTCGCAAAGTTCGTGTTGTAGTGAGAATCGATCTTCATTAGCGTTTCAAAATCCTCTGATGTGGGCTTTCCCGGCGCAGGAGCTGGAAAGGTGAATTGCGGGTTTTGAGGAGGTTGGGGGGTCGGAGTGGGGGTAATGTATGCAGGAAACACTTGGGGTTGAAGCGGTGCCGTATATATTTGCGGTTGTCCCGAATACTGTGGGATATAGGGAACGCCGTCGATGATGAAGGGAGTCATTGGAGAAGGCGCAACGGAGATAGATCGCCTGTGAGCCTTCTTTTTCTCCTTCTGTCCTGCTGGAGCTCCAAAGGTATCGCCCAGCAGATTGACCGCTATGGAGGCCCGTCTCGGCTTCTTGTCGCGCGCCATGACGAGTTTCCCATCGATCTTCGTGAGGTATGGTCTTCCAGGTGGTATCACGACGTCTTTCTTGGTGCGAGTGCTCCGAAGGCTGTCGGTTGAGCTTGATCTGGATATATTCGTCAGGTCTCGTCGCAAGGATCGGGGCTAATGTCCCAGTCGTTGTAGGACTTTAGGATAGAGTGTGTCTTACGGCGAGACCATTATTAGAGCTGCTAAGATGCAGCAGCCAGTGGATAACAAATATAGTCAGCAGAAAAGCATTGCAAACGATGAAAGGAAGGACCGAAAGCGACGAGCAACAAGAAGGAGCGAATTGTGCGAATGCAACGTAGCAACGTGGATGCGGATGGCAATGGCGATGATGTCGGTTTGCAAAAAGGCGAGGCCGAGTTGAAGTTCRGCTGGTCAAGGTTCTAGCGCCAAAGGTTTTGGTGAATGTTGGTGTCGAGGGTAGTGACGATTTGYTGCCAACCGCTTTCCGACGAATCCGCTCGTGTGAAAGCGAAAAGACTTCAGAGCATTGAATGTCTCAACTATTGTGGCACTTCATAATCCGTCCTGGGAGCATATAAGGTGGAAAGCACCATTCTGCTCAAAGGATGTCTCTCGAGGGCAAGTTCGAAGGTGGCACATGCTCAACATGAATTAGGTTCAGCGTGTTCTCCCAAGCGCACCATCGCGTATCAAAGTAGGATGCAATAGTGCTATTGAGAACTTTGGGGGTGTTCAATGGCCAAAAACAATGTGCTATAAGATCTGAGGCTGTAAGATGGTGACCGTTCGAGTGCGCATGGAAGGTTGAAGATACCCTTTTCCTGGAGCATTCTTCCTTAACCCTCTTCCTAAATCTTTCAACGCATGTGAGATAATTCRGATTCTTTCCACTGTCCTACATTCATAGTTTGACTAGGCGTTGTGATCGTAATTGCGTTGGCAAGAGACAAGCACCAACACTGGGTTGTAAAGCAAAAGCAAATAGCGGGATGCAGCACAATACACAAACCGAAAGCAATCTTAAGCCACAGCTGCTCACTAGACCGCAAGCCATTTTTTACCAGTACAATTCTACTAGACACAAAAAGAAAATCCCACTGCATTTTAAAGCCGCGCCGAGCCATATATGATACAAAGCCTCTCTACTCAACCCTCAAAACCTTTGGACCCTTCTTCTTCAATGTCTTTCTTTTCTTGTTCCCCCGCTCAAACGAGCTTGCCGACATGTGGTCTCGTGCCACGTTGTCGAGGTCCTTGACCTTGTAGATCCGGATGATCCAGTTTTCGCTCGTGAAGGCTTCCTCGACGGTGTTCAGGGTGGGGCCTTGGTCGGGGAGCTTGACGCCGCGGACGCGGTCTTGGCATTGTCCGGATGGGAACATGGTGCAGTAGTTGTAGTAGGACATCTTGTACCTGTTGAGTCGTTAATTGRGGTTCATAGGGGGGTCAGAGTTGGGGGGCTTACATCAAGCTGTTCTTCATGGTCTCGGTGGCCATATCGTCCACTCTGTACTCGCCTCTATCGGTGAAGAAGTCACGCTCTTTCACTTCCTCGGGCCAGATGCCCTCAGCGATTCGTACCATCCACAAGAACTTATTGATGTCATCACCGGAGTAACCCAAAAGACCACCAAAGACAACAAGAACATAGTCGACCTCATGTTGACGCATGATTTCGTAGCTAACTTCTTCGCGGGAGCTCATTGCCTTTCCAACGGTGGCGATGTGAGTGTTGTTCCACGTGTTGTTGTCAACAAGAGTTGGCCTATCAGCCATACCACCAATCTGGTATCCGTAGTCCCACCATGACATGACCTTGGCATCCTCCTTGGTGTTTTGTCGGAGCCACTGGTAGGCTTCTCTGTAATCATCGATAATGTGTTGAGATCCGTCTGGCAGCCTGCTTGCCAAGACGACAGATGGAGACGAGTAGGCATTTGAGGTGACCCAAGTGCAGTGTAGCACGAAGATTAGGAGGTAGATGGTCAAGGCGCTAACAACAGTCGTCTTGGATAACGTCGTGTAAATTCCAACAAGGGGCTTCTGGACGGAACGGAGACCATCTCGGCTCTCCTGCTTAGCTGCTTTCTTGCTCGGAGCTAATGTTCCATCAGCACCTGGTTCTTGAGGCTCATCAGGAGATTTGAGCGTAAGGTAAGTGTCGAGCAAGCTGGAAAGAGCCAAAGCAGCTGCAACACAAACAATAGGAGTAAGCGTGAGCATAAGTCTRACCATGACTCCGGAGAAATAACTRGCAAGAATGGAGTACACAACCACGAAAACCTGCTCGTCAGCGAGGTTCTGGAAGCAGAGATATACCCCAGCTGGGAAGAGCCAGATCAGCAAGTTGAGATCGAAGAAATACGCAGGCCATGCTGTTGGCTGATGTTCAGACACGGAGGCGATAATTGGAATGTGGATTTTTGCGTAGCCGGTATCCCAGAGAGAGTAGAAACGACCAGTCCATGGAGCAATGACACCAGACACTGTCAAAAGCACAAGTCCACCGAAAGAAACGGCAAACACTAGGAGGACGAAGCCKCGTAGTAGTGTTGCGAATTGCTTGCTTGGCACGCCGGCACGGACGAACTCAACAAAGCCAATCAATTGGAGCAGACCGAAGACACCTGAATTGATTAGCCTGGCAGTCAAATTTTGGACGACCTTCAAGCTTACCCAATGCAGACATGTGCTCAGAACTGCGAATAGGCAAGAAACCCACGAAAGGAATCTGCATACTCGCCAACGTCCCCAGAGCATACCAGGTGCAGTAGCTGACATAGAGTCTTGGGCTGAAGCGACCCATGCAGACCAGCACAAACACGTGAAGTGGAATCAAGTTGGTAATGAAGACATATCCACCCCAAGCAGACACCATGTATCCGTAAAACAGAGCGCACAAAGCTCCCCACAGTGCAGATCCAAGCTTAACGGCCTTGATCCAGAGGTAGAACGTAAAGACAAGAAGGAAAATAGCAATAGCCTCGTTATCGTAGCTGCCCGCAACTGACCGAGAGATATAGCCTGGGGCAATTCCCATGAACGCGGCTGCGAGAAGGCCAGCTGAAGGGGAAGGTGACATCTCGTTCGTGAATAGGTAGGTTGCGAATGCCGTCAACCCAGAGAACCCGGGCGCAAGCAGCACACAGATGTTTCGGATATCGACGGGAATGGCAAGAGCGCGGAGGGAGTGGTAGATAACTCCACTAGTCACCATGAGGCCTGGGTATAATGTTCCTCCCGTAACTCGACCAAGGGGATGCCATGTCCGGTCATCGAACCAGTCCCAGAAATCGTAGAAGCCATGTGAAACTAAGTACTTCGTTGCTCGGAAGTTGAACCAAGGATCGACTGTACATCAATTAGCTTTGTATACTTTGGTTGCAAACTCGAAGGTGGTGGTGTTGACGCCGTCGAGGGGTAGGCTACTGACATTCGTGAATGATGCTCTCGAATCCTGAAAGCCATCAAAGTTAGCCAATTTTCAAGTACTYTTCATGCTCTTGAAGCTTCCAATATATCCAAAGTCATGGAGATCTGCCGTGGTGYTGAGAGCCTGAAAGGAAGCTTTGGGAGCTGGGGAAGTGGTACACGTACGGATAACTGAAAAAAGACGACTGGCGATGGCCGCAGCGGCAATCAAAACAAGAATTGACAGCCGTAAAATGCCCCTTGTATTYCTCCCTGTATTTCCCTTGAGGACAGCCTCTCCGAAGGTGTCCGACATGTTGGTGGTTGCAGAACAGAAAAGTTGTCGCTGACGATGTTCGCATATCTGTTCTGAAGCTTCAGGATACGCGGCTGCTAATCCCTGCAGACCCGCTAAACCCTTTTTGTCGTATGGTGCTGCTGTGAGAGATCAAGAGACATCGTAAATCTTTCTTACAAGTTAATGTCTCATAAAGTTTGAGACTTTTAAAACTCTCGCAGTTAGGTGGAATTACAATGGGTTATCTRATGTGGTTGGAATCTTTTCAATTTAGGGATACGGATATGACAGCATTTGGTAGCACTGCCAAGATCAGGAACTATTAACTGCTGTAACTCAGAACGACATAAGCCTTTCCCGGTCCGATAATAGGATTGTCGTATATTTAAAATATCTATGTTCGTCTYAGGGATTGAAACCCACCCTTAGAATTCTTTACTGGTCCCGGACTGAAATGGAGCAGTACACAGAGAGATGTCCATTACTGAGGAGCTTATGTTAAGAGCATTAGTACACAGAACTTCAATTGCTCCATTGGAGATATCTCATTCTTGCTTTCACTATGAGTACAAATGTACAAAAAGTATGCGAAACGACGTCTAAGGCTTTTGTACGAACCGAAATGTCATCGTAGCAGGCCAAACTAGCATCCCCAATTGGCCTAGCTGACAATGCCCTCTATCTGTGCTCATCATTACATTCGTGCCCAACACTCTGCTCTTCACCTCGTCTACTTGTTCTCAGCCGCAACCACGTTCAGGTATGCCTCCAAGTCGAATCTTGAATCCTCCGGGTCTCTTATGACTGTTCGAGCGTGTCAGTAAGAACTTCCATCATCGTCTCTCCCTTTTGCGCCATGCATTAAACATATGATGCAACATAGCATATATCCATAGTGCTTGGGTCAATAGTACTTGATCCGCCTCGTGAGGAAGAATAGAGACTAGCCCACGTACCATCTCCCCCTTCTGTCTTGGAACTTGGTGGCAGGTTCTTCTTCGAGTATTCTGCCTTCGCCTGCTCAATCAACTTTTGCTTGTGTGCRTATTCTCGGTCGATAGCTGCAACCTTTGCTTGCGTCGAGAGGGATGCTTGGTGGGAGAAGCCGTAGAGGACACCGAAGCCTAAGGCGGTCCACCGGGCGATCTGTAATTGGACCAGTCAGCGACATTTTTACGCTTTCTATCTCAAAATAAATGGCAGCTTTTCCAGGGAATTCAAGAGCGCAAGACTCTTGCGCAGAGGATAGAACGTACGTTTACCCCCGTCGAAGCCATAAGGTCGTTCGGGGACTCTGGGGAGGGAGGGTGAGGAGTTCGAGGAGGAGCGATCTGTCGGRGGACCCAATTGACAGATTATCGCGAGATTTGGGGTCGTCRGAGGCRGTGGTGGTTTATGCGGAGCTGTTCTGCTTGGGGAAGAGGTCGTGGGAAAGAGCTCGGAACTTTTCGCATCTTCACGGGTTTCACGTGACACTACATTACTCTGGCCGACGCGGTTCACCAAACGCGACCAGCGCATCCAAACTTAGCTTGTTTGCTTTTCCAGACCTCCGCCATTTCTCTTTCTCTTGTCTCTCCGTGATACTATTCTACTCACTCTGAGATAACAACGTCCAAGTYCATAGCCTGCCCTCCATCAGCAAAGCCGATCCAACGCTTCTTGCCCAGCGACATGGGCTTGCGTCGCAACCATGATGCAACAACGACGAGATGAGATTTTGGCAAAGAAGGCCAAGCTTGCTGAGCTTAAGAAGCAGAGGGAACTACGCGCCAGAGATGTTTCCGCAAGCAGGCAAAGCGTTGGCGGATCTAACGATGTGAATACTACCCCTTTAAAATGAGGCTGTACTAGCAGTCTAACAGACCTTAGATCTTGTCTCCTACGCCACGAGGGACGAATCGAGAGGAGGTAGATGCTATAGTAGAAAAGGTGCTAGGATCTGATAAGAGTCGGCCTACCTCGACTGGGCCTTTTGGAACTCCAACAGGTAAAGGAAGTCGGCCAAACAGCGTCCTGAGTGCTGGACAGCTCAGCAACGAGAACTCAGACCCGGCGGATTCATCACCAGGCCAATCACAACGACCACAATCCCTTTCTATAGCTACACAGACCCTCTCTACAACTCCTCTGTCTACCGTCTACGAATTCGCGCCCTCGCCAGTCAAGGAGGTCTTCTCATATAGCAAAGGAGTACAGACTACGGAGGAGTGGGCCCAGACATCTACACCTAAAGCATTCGAAGATTCGGAAGATGATGCGGCTGCAGCTCCTGCAGACTCAACGCCGAGCAAGAAGTCGAGGAGAGAGCGAGAAAGGGAGGAAGAATTACGAGGGAATATTAGGAAGGAAATAGAGGAAGAATTGAAGGCAGCTCGGGATATTACATTGGACGGACCTTTGAATACATCGACGCAAGGCAAGGCCAATTTCCCAGCGAGGACACTTACGACCGAGGAGCTGAACGCSGCTATATCATCTGATGATTTTATGGACTTTGTTGAAAGATCGAGCAAGGTTATTGAGAGAGCTTTGGACCAGGAATACGATATTTTGGCAGATTACGCTCTTAGTGGCGGCACAGGAGTAGACGACGATGACGATGAGTATGGCAATACACGAGGCAAAGGTAGACGGCGAGTCAAGGAAGTAGCACAGTTCTACGACGAGAGATGGTCAAAGAAGAGGATGATCAGTGGTCTCAATTTCTCTCCCAAGTTTCCGGAGCTTGTGTTAGCATCGTACACGAAGAATCCGTCCGCCCCTCACGATCCAGATGGACTTGTTCAAGTGTGGAATATGCACCTTCACGATAGGCCTGAGTTTGTCTTCCATGCACAGTCTGATGTRTTGACCGCGAAATTCTCACCTTTTCATCCAAACCTAATTATTGGGGGTGCTTACAGTGGTCAAGTCTTACTGTGGGACACTAGAGCGAAGTCATCGCCTGTACAGAAAACGCCTCTAACAGGATCTGGTCACACTCACCCCGTATATTCGGTCGACATGGTCGGTACACAAAATGCCAACAACATCATCTCATGCTCAACAGACGGTGTTGTATGTGGCTGGACAGTGGATATGCTTGCTCAGCCCCAAGAATATCTCGTCTTGACCTCTCCACCACCAGCCAAAACCGAAGATATAAGCCCTACCTGTATGGCATTCCCACAAACTGACCCGACTTATTTCCTCGTTGGCTCAGAAGAAGGAACCATCTTCCCGTGYCATCGATACGACAGAGCTGGTGCAAAGGCAGGAGTAGACCAGAGAGTCAGCTATCGTGGGCATGCAGCGCCTGTAATGTCAATGGATTTCCACCCGGCTCGCGGACCTGTCGATCTCGGAGACCTTGTTCTGAGCAGCTCTTTAGACTGGAGTGTCAGGTTATGGAAAGTTCGTGCGCCAGCTGCGACTTCGACAACGGGAATCACAGGCGAAGGCCACTCAGTCGCACCCATACTCGACTTCACCCGCGAAGACGTAGTCTACGATGCAGCCTGGTCGCCCATCAAGCCCGGTGTCTTCTCGCTCGTCGACGGGGCCGGCAGCCTCGAAGTCTGGGACATCACCATCGACACCGAAGTGCCGATCGCCAAAGTRCARCCCAGCGGGCGCAAAGGCGGSCGGAGCGCYATGTCGAAGAGCCTGAACCGCGTCGCGTGGGAAGAGACAGAAGGGAAGCGTGTYGCGGCCGGCGGCATCGATGGCTCCGTCACTGTCTTCGAAGTCGGGCCCGATCTCGGCGGAAAGGACAGCGCGCGTAACGAGGAGTGGACGAGCGTCAAGAAGCTGATCGCGAGGCTGGAGAGCCAGGCTCCGGCTGTYAATGGCGYGAAYGGGCTGTAGGGTGTATAGAGCGGTGGCTGTGAGTCTTCTGGTATCGTGCTGTTGGCGTTTATTACCGCATATACCCTAGTATCAGAGTCAAATTGATCATTTTTATCAGGCAGGTCACTTGCGCGATTCTCGCCACCTGATCTATTCATCGTCATGCCCTATCAACGAGTTTCCCGTTCAGAAACCTCGTCTCGTCATTCTCTACTCTCTTTGACTCACCCCTTTCCCTTCTCCTTTCCCGAGCTCCCCCTTCCGGCAGTCTGCCTTTCCAGCTTGCTTGCCCCTCCAGGCATCCCCGACAAATCACCCCCTTCATGATGTCAAATGTCAAGTACCGAAGACCTCGGTGAGCAGTTGCAGAACCACATGGAGTTCGCCTCTGTTGGCATATCACCTATTATGTCAAATCCAACAAATCTAGGCTACTTCTACTGCAAAACTACGGCATACCTCGGTCAACACCCACAATCTACAACCGGAAAACCCAAATGGAGTTCGCCTCTCTGTTCGCATACCAACAACCTCCCCTTTCAAGTGAGTGCTCGATAGTTCGACGCACCCATCCATCGTCCATCCTACGGTCTTCGCCTGTCCTCGACAAAAAAAACGGCCCCCGAACACGAAGGATCAATAAACACTTCCCTGCCCTCCCCCTTTCCACAAATCTCTCCTACCCCTTCCATCTCCAACACCCCTTATCCCCAATACCCCCTTTCCCAAGGGCCCCGCTTTAGGAAACAGGTCAGTCACCCCGTACCTTTCCTGCTGACTACGCCAACCTCGGAGCCCACAGCCACATTTCCTGATTACTGTTCCCTCAGCCTTACGTACAAACCAAACCCCCCAGCCTCCCCCAAGCAAGTCAGATAAAATAGCCGAATGAATGACGAGGTGGACTGGCAGGATCAATAGGCTTTTTGCTCAGGGGGTTCGTTTAGTTTCTTCGCTTATGTACTGTATGCTCAGCAGGGGCCCCGAATCAGGCAGCCGATGTCCGAGATATGCATGCAGGTGCAGGTGCGCCTCCTCGGAAGGATTGCATTCGGCCCTTTGGAGCGCCTCCGAAGTGCATCGAAACCGCTATGGCTGGTGAAAAGCTGGAGATTAATTCCACAGAGGCACAGGAACGCTGAGGTTAGTGTACGGTAGTGGCGGATGGGTTCCTGCGTCATAACGTATGTAACGGTGCAGGTGCAGATGTTTGTAGGAAGGGAGGGAAGGATCTTGCGTGAGATTTGTCGGGGCGGGAGGGTGTATGTAAGATCGGACGGTCGAGATGGGTTTGTCCCGATCTGTAGTGGAGGCAGGTTGCTGCTTTTACTCGCGCGCGGATGGCATGCAGACTAGACTTCGTAAGAAGATGAGTGAGATGATTATGTTGCATTACATAGATTGTACAACTGTTTCTTATTTACGTACTTGGTGCATAATGCGGGGTTGAGCTTCACCCCGCGCTGCAGTGTCACCTCGATCTCGGTCACTAATCTCATGGTACACAAGAATAAACGTCTGTCCGTGCTCTAAGTAAACGTCTATTGAGGTATCATATCTAACGCTCTGAGCCAAATCTACAACTTCGCAACCTGCGCCTCAAACTCCTTGCTAAACGGATACGTCGTATATCCCTCCTGGCTCTTCGGAATGTAGAACTTACTCCTATCGGTTCGGGATAAACAACCGCCCGAACACAATCGCGATGTCTTTGTCGTTGTGCTCCTCATCCGCAGCTTTCTTCGCGCTCTCGGGCGTGAAGCCTCCAGCTAGCAACACCGGGCTTGTCTTCCCCCACAGCTCGATCAGCCAGTCGATGCGCTCTTCCGTGGCTTTGTCGATGTCGAAACCTGCGGAGACTCGCGACTCGACGACGTGGATGTAGGAGAGCTTGAGTTCCTTGAGGGCGTTGGCGAGGTAGGAGAATTGTGGGACGGGGTCCGCCATGTGCATGTCTTGGAAGGGGGAGTATGGGCTCAATCTGATGCCCGTCCTCTCGGCCCCAACAGCGTTCACCACCGCCTTTGCGACCTCGATCCCAAATCTTGCTCTGTTCTCCACGCTGCCTCCCCATTTGTCTGTTCTGTTGTTCGAAGTATCTTGCGTGAATTGGTCGATCAGGTACCCATTCGCGCCATGAATCTCCACACCGTCGAATCCAGCAGCWATCGCATTCTTGGCAGCTTGAGCGTATGTCGCGATATACTCCTCGATCTCCGGTTCCGTCAACGGCGTAGGTTTCTCGCCGCCGCCAGAAATCGCAATATCGCCACTGCTGACCACCTTCGACCACCTTCGCCCCCTCTCCTACCTCCTTATTCAACTGCTCGACGARCGCCGCCCGTCCYAGCGCCCACAGCTGCAGATATATAAACGACCCCTTATTGTGCACAGCGGCCGTGACGTTCTTCCACGCCTTAATCTGATCCTCGCTGTAGATGCCCGGAGCGTTGGGATAGCCGCCTGCTTGCGGAGAGATGAAGGTCGCTTCAGTGATGAGGAGGGTGCCGGGGTARGAGGCGCGCTGGGCGTAGTAGTCTGCGACGAAGGGGAGCGGGACGTGGTTGTCGTCGGCGCGGAGGCGCGTTAGTGGCGCGAGGACAATGCGGCTTGATAGGGTGGCATTGCCGACTTTGAGGGGCTTGAAGAGGTTGGACATYGTGCTCGACGTGTATATGCTCGATCCGAAAACAATGAGAAGAGATGGGAAAATTGACCTGGAGAATTGAGGGACGAACAAGACGGGACAGCACCTACCTATTTAAATACTTAYCGGGCGTCCACTATCATGCCATTCTCGCGGTCGGGAAGCGCCAATTGTTAAGCAAAAAYGGATGTTGCTTGCATYAGTAATCCACCAGACGTGTCGAAATCTGCCAAAGATGACGCAAASGAGAGGTTGTGGTTGCGGGTTAAGATGGATTCCAGCGCAGAATCTTGGAGTTGCAGGTGCTGATTTCTCAGCAGGCGGGTGCGGTCGGGCGGGTGTTTCGGCCGACGGAGAAGGCTCCGAGGTGTAAACTACATACTAATACTATGCTGCTGACAATATTTGGAATAGCCTCGTGTCGGTATGCCTTCTTTAACCYAAGATCACGTAGCTTCACTCAATAGCAAAGCCAGGGATTCGTAAGGTTAATGGGGACTAAGGTTTCATCCCTACGCGTGCGCGCGGTGAGGTTATCCAAAGCGGCCGCTAGTGTCTATACGTAACTAGCTACCAACACCTCGTTCTAAGAGAGTTCTAATTCGTTCAATTGAGAAGAGGCTTGATTTCTAAAGGTACAAGTGCCAAGCGCTCGGCCAAGGCAAGATTAACTATCTACAATAAGTTCTGGCTCCATCACCTGACCCAGCTTCCACCTCCACAGTACTGTACAACTAGTATGGGGGTGCTCGCGCACCCACCAAGCCCGAAACAGACCAATCAAAGTGCATGGAACTKTAGTCACATGACCTAGGCTCAAAATTTTGGTGTAAAGTCACAAGACTTTTATGCACGAATTCCTTTGTCAACTCATAGGGCACCAGACTTTTAAAATCCTTCCTTTACTGTCCCCTTACCAAGGTTTCGGGCAAMCCCCTGGAAATTTTAGGGTGCTCCGTATTCAAGTGTGTGAAGGCAGGAGTGGCTTGCATTGCTTCTTCTGTGCTTCATCTCGTCTAGAACATCTCTTCTACTGTCGTATATCCGATATTCTGTAATCAGATCATACCGACTTTGAAATGTTGATTTTAAATCTCTTCCATTGTAGATTTATAAAAACTTGCTCGGGTTCATGCAAGTAAGTCGACTGTGATGCAGTCACCAGGGTGCTGAGAACAAAGCGTAACATCATCATCAATCAAGAGCGGCTGTTCAGTGCTATTGCTCCTCGCTGTGTTGTTTGAAATGTGGAMGCGGATATCCCAGTCCAGCTTCTTGCCCATTCTAACTTCATGTTCACGCTTCCAACTTTGGCAAGAAGTTGCAAGCTCCTGCATCTCTTTCGAGACTGGCCAATCTCGTCGTACAATAAAGGCCGGTTGTGCCTGCCGGCTGGGATCGATTCGCATCTCTCCAGCTTTCAACTTGGCCTTCCAGTCGCGCTCGCAAGAGCCAATACCGTCGAAAAGCCAATTCCGCTGGTCAGGAATTTGGCTAYGGCCATCTTCTTCGTTGATCTCGAATAGATCAGGACACAGTCTTGACTGTACTTCCAGAGTTTGAAGCTGGGTGAACCCTCGCAGAAGCTCGCATGTATGGCCAGAATAAAGAAATTCTGGCCTCGTGGAAGGAGGCTCTAAGGCTAGAGTCTTAGGTCTGTAAATGAATGTCTTCAAAGTTCCAGCAACAGGGAGGAGCGCCCTCAGAATATATTCGAGATTGAAATACCAAGAGCCGCCTCCGRTTATGATGCACTCCTTGAGTGTTCTGAAGGTAGAACTTATGGCAGGRAATGGAAGTGGATGGCGCGACACTCGTGAGTTGTCTGCAATGCGATACTCTATGCGGGAAGCACCGTGAGATTTCGTTGTCGGTGAGCTCAGCTTGTCGGGCCCGTTCAGCCACGAGTTCCAACCGCCAGCGAAAGTGCTGCCAAAATCGTCCAGGAATACATTCATGAAACCGAAATTTAGCTCCGGGAATTCGTTAAGACTGTAGTCATGATAACGGGAGAAGACCTCCTGTATCGAACTCCAATCCGACTCAACGTAACCATGAAACTGCCTGAGCACCACTGTAGTGCATCCGTRAATCAAGCTGGTGATTGAGYGGTCCTCCATTTGAGGTGACGTCGGATCAAGCATATTGAATATTGGAAGGTGGATTGACGAATATTTCCATTTGCTGAAACTTAATCGAGAGAGTAGGTTTCCAAAGAGGAATTGATCTTCGATGTGTACTTCCTGAGCAAGGCTAGCCCAGGTCTCCTGAACCCATGCTCGAGGTTGTTGCGAGYCGAATGCTGGCTCACCTTGCTCGAGGAGGTGGTCGAACTCAGAGTAGATATCTCGATGATATTGATCCAAGTCCCAGAAAGACACGCCACAAAAGACATTCGATTGTGTCCTTTTCAGCATCTCCACGATTGACTTGATATTAGGAATGTCTCCAGGGTTCCCAAGGTAGATGATGACTCCTGATTCCTTGATCGCAGGGAAATCGGCGAGAAGTTTGGATATTACGCCCTCTGCATTCACCGAGTRTTTCCTATGAAGCTGTCTGAAATCAGAAAAGTCGACTTCCAACGCTACCCCGATACTCTCATCAAACGGGTGGCCTCTCAGAACATCTTTCAATGCCCACGCATGAAAAGCAGAACAGACATTTCGCAGCACAAATGTATTAGTGATTCGATGTTCAAGTGCTGTCTTTTTGACATTCATGTACGGCGACTTGGGTCTTGAACAGGGACATAAGTCCCGAGATCGTTCCTCTTGCACGTAGACCAGTCGTAGGATCGTATGCAAAATCTCCTTAGGCAGCTTATTCAACCTGATCGTGCTTCTGTGATCTGCAACATGACTCGGAGACGGAGAAGCCTTCTCCTCGGAAACGTTGAAGAGATCATGAGCTTTCCGCTTCTGCKCCTCTGAGCAGGAACATTTCGTAGATGGGTATTTAGGGCCAGCCATAGCTCCCTTCCTGCAGCAAAGAGTATGGCGCTAAAAAGCAGGCAACGCACTTGCCTTTGACCAACATGAGTCAACAAGTACCGAAAGCGAGTGCTCGTTCACGTAAAAAGCACATTGTGCAAGTAAGGGAAACGAAGATGTGAGACTGCAAGACTGCAATCATACGGCGAGGCTGACGCCCAAGCCACATTGAAAATCTCAGCCGARCGAATAGCGTCAACATTACTGCACCACGCCTCCTGAATCCTCCAACATCAAACATCTCACTTCCCTATCTCTTTCTCGTCCTCTTCTACACTCCTTTACAATCTCTTTGTATAACTCCATGTTTCCCTAGCCCGCTCATCTCACTAGAACGGCCTCTTCTCCATGATATAAGATCACGTGCTCCAGCCTCCTTATGGCCGCACCTCCTACCCTAAGATGCTCTTCCGCCGCTCCTTCCGCAGGAAATACCTCCGCCCGCGCCTCATTCTCATCACCCTAGCCTTCCTTATCCTCCTAGATTACCATCTAACAACCTCCTACATACCACCACCCACGCGCGTCTCCGCTCTCCCCGCGCACCTCGCCGGCGAAAAGATCTTCATCGCGTCCATCAATCGCAACTCAGAGTACATGCTACGGCTGTACTGGTCTTCCGCTTTGCTCTCTCTCGTTCAGTTCCTTGGACCCGAGAATGTGTTCGTCTCGATCGTGGAGTCGGGGAGCATGGACGACACGAAAGGCGCGCTCAGGGACCTGGAGCTCGAGCTAGGGAACATGGGCGTGGAGAGTAGGATTGTGGYGGGAGAGAGTATGGAAGAGCAAAGAGAGAGCCTGAAGCATGTCCCGCCGGAGGGGCAGCGGGATGGGTGGCTGTTCACGGGAAGGCAGGGGGCCTGGGGCGGGGATAGGGGGTGGGAGAAGCGGCGGATTCCGCACCTGGCGGAGTTAAGGAATCGGGCGATGGACCCGGTGGCTGAGAGGGAGAGAGAGGGCAAGGCCAGGTTTGATAAGGTACTCTGGATAAATGATGTTGTTTTCACGGTATGTTCAATGTCACGTGGTTGTGTCTTTAAAAAGGGGTTGGGAACTAATTGCGGATAGACTGAGGATGTAGCAACGTTGCTAGCGACTAGGGATGGGGAGTACGCTGCTGCTTGTGCGATGGACTTCTCGGGGAGTGCGGYCACGTAGTGAGTTCTTGTCCTACCCTCTCGGGTTCTCTCGCGATGCTAAGAAGTACAGCTACGACACCTTYGCTCTGAGGGACTCCTCTGGCCTAAAGACAGGCTCACAATACTTTCCATACTTTATTTCTCAACCTTCCCTCCAGTCTATTCTCGCCCTAAAACCCATCCCTCTTCAAAGTTGCTGGAACGGCCTCATCTCCATGCCCGCGACTCCTTTCTACCAGTCCCCGCCTCTGAAATTCCGCGGCATCTCAGACTCGCTAGCAACGCATCATCTAGAAGGTAGCGAATGCTGTCTCATCCACTCAGACAACCACATTTTGAGGAGTGAGAAAGGAGTATGGATGAACCCCAACGTCAGAGTAACCTACAACGCCTCCACCTACGTGAAAGTCAACCCGCAGGGCCCGCTGCCGTCGACTATCACAAGCGACGAGAAATTGCATAGTGTGATTGAAACAGCAAAAAGACGCTGGCCTGGGAACTGGGAGCTCTGGACCGGGACGTGGAAGAATCGCCGCGAGCGGTGGATTGGCTGGGTGAAGATCTGGAGCGAGAACAGCGTGATCAAGAAGCGGGTGAAGAAGTGGATAAAGAAGGGGAGAAAGGAAGGCGAGAAGAGGGTAGAGGGGGGGCTAGAGTGTCTGGTGAACGAGATGCAGGTGATGTATTATAGCGGATGGCAGCACGTCTGAGACGAGACGGCTCCAGGAAGAAGGTTGCGGGCGTTCGAAGCTCTAAAATGTCTGAATATTGCACGGAAATGAGGAGTTGAGCATGGAGTACAGGAATTGACTTTGTTCACTGAGAACGCAGGGTCAAGCTCACAGCACTTGCAGCGGAGAAAATTTGAACAGGTCCACAACAGACCAGAGAACTTAGCGAAGCTTCAAAAAACGAGAAATCTTGGACTGAGATTTAAAGCCCGAARATTCGTCTGATCATCCCCGTCATTTGACAGCAGGTCCTACCTTGCRTGCGTCCGTCTCGCAGAAGCACGAAGAGAAACGCAACGGCATCTCCCTCATCTCATTCCATCGTCGACGTAGATCTCGTTTCTAGAAGCCGGCTCCCAGCATCTCAAGTAACCTCGCCGCCCCCCCACCCGTTCTTGGGGCAGGTATCTCGTGCTTGTCAATAGTTGCGTGCTACGACGCTAAAACTGTAGGGAGCCGTTCGTTGATCTCCAATGGTGATCAATAGGGGAGCTTGGAGACGGATGAACCAGTGTTGCGATTTGTGACTTGGTACGGGGTTGGTCTAGATGTGAACTAGAAACAAAGTCTAAGCACATGAACTCGAGCTTTTGGACGATTAAACTCTTTTCCCGCGGGGTTTTGTGATTTTGTTGCAGGTTTACCAAAAGAGAGAGGATCGGCAAGACACGGTCGGCTACATGATCTCGTGTCGCAGCCGTGGAAAGGCACATCATCTTGTACCACGGATCAGCGTTCTACAGCACGCAACTTTTCCAGGACCCGGCCCCGGCGTCCTTTGGTCGTGTGGCAGCCTTGCCAATAAAAYCGGTGCGAATATGATCTTTTCAAGAAAAGCTGGCTGTGCATCCGGGAGTCGGAGCAGAACTGCCGGCCCCGTTGGCTGCAGGTGTGTTGGATGYTGTGTCCATCATAGCGAGATCGAGCCATCGCATGTGGCGAGCTGATGCATGACTGAGGTCAGCGCCCGYAGATCGTGGGGATATCATATGTCAAGAYAGATCTTGGGACCGARCAATGCGGTGCTGTGGCTATCCGACGTTGGATGATGTTTCTGGAAACCAGTAATTGGAGCGGTTCTCTGAGGTMCTGTTGGAACACTACTTGAGAGCTAGTCACGGTAAGTAGATGCAGTCCCTCGGRAAATCTCASAAGTAGTCYGGAGTACATGCAGGGAATAGGCTGGAGATCGTCGGATAACARGTGCCTATATCAGATCTTTGCCCTAATATCATACAGCACTCGTAAAAACCCCMTTTAGCCTGATATCGTCCTCGAGATTGCTAGATAATTACCGTAAGTGGAAGCCGCGAGCAGATATGCACGCAGAAGCCGAGTTATGCAGTTATAGATTGCATGCATCCAAATCCTGGTCAATGAATGGCTAAAGCGTGCTCATGCCCTCTGCGTGTCTGACTGTTTTCTCGTGGTGAAACGCCCAATGAAGGTGGACCTGAGAAATGGGAATTGTCAGCAGCGTTGTAATCGCAGATCAGAGAAGACCGAGTCATATTCATGTTTTCGCCCATGTAATTTTCAATCTGAGAGCTCGGTAGGGAAACTTTCGAATAAACATTTGACTACACTTCAAACAAAATCTAAACATTATTTGTAGAACGGACCGACTTTCTGGAACTGATCAATGCCATGGTCATTTAATATTGTACTCAGCAGCAAGCAGGTAACCATGCCTACCCCCCTTAAGTATCTTGCACTTGTCAAACATGGCGATGCATGCCGCCGTTCGGAATTTGTAGCACCATGCAATCTCGGAACATGCAGCCAGTGGGGTATGACAACTCTAATACGCAGAAGAAAGTCCGGGAGCTTCGTGTGGACAGTTCTAGACCCAATGCTCTTCAGGTGAGRCTTATCAAAGGACTTGAGGGGTGCAGCTCCATCGATGCTGCTTTTCAGGCGAGGCGGGGTAATATTGAGAAAAAGCCAACCACGCGTCTGTGAAATAATACGTGTGGCTGCAGTTGCAAAAGAAAAGAATTCGATTGATCGTTTTGGAACGTTAATTAATTGCACAGTCAGACAACCCTAAACTTCGTGGCGCAATGACGACGAAACCGAAATGACAGTTACACAAAGTAATTGTATCACCTCGGGGAACACTTGCCATGATTCCGGTCAGGATGTTTCATGTGCACTGAACGAATGGAGAGGCTGCCTCTCAAAATATAGCCAAGATATTCTGAGCAGTAAGCAAGCCATCTTCAAGAATAGGTCAGCCGTTTGCCCTCGGAGTGAGATTTATATTCGTGGCCATCTGCTGCAGACTGTGCCTTGAATATACATCAGACAGGTCCCTCATGCTGAATAGAGGAGCATTTAACCGCCCACTCACAGTGACGCTTTGGTTGTACAGTATTACCTGCAGAGGACAGGGTGCGCGGGTGCCAGATAATCGGTACCCAACAAAAGCTTGCAACTGGACAAGATCTCAAGCCGTGCCGCAGAAACTCTTGGGGTATCGGTGAAGAAAGAAGCGTTGACCAATGAAAGAGCCTGGTCACATATTGATCTCTGGATCCTGCTATTGGCTCAAGGGAGCCATGGGCTTGCACCGCCAGCGCGACATAGGGTGCCATCGAGAGGCTGACAGGTCCTCCGCGTTTAATAACCCGGTCCCTAGGTCTGACCTACCCGAAAAATCAGACGAAGCCGAACGAACTTCCGTGAAGTCTGGAATGGAAGTGGAGGAGAGCAGAGCCCGTGCAATGTGAACCACGGAACGTCCACCATGTGGGACGACTCGGATGCTTGCTCGATCAGGTCTCTCACGAGCGCTCAGTCGTCAGATTCTCACCTGCCTGTCAGCGATTTAGTGCGGTGGTCAGACTCTGTGCGCACGTTGTCAGGCTCACCTGGCACCGTAGATCTGCCTGTTTACCACGTTCATGCCCCGTGGCTATCCAGCTTGCCAAGTGAAGTGGACGTGTTCCAATAGAGAAAGGGGTATTTAGGGCTGGATACACCCCTGTCTCTTTCTGCCGTCGTAACGTTTTCCAATGAAGAGACCTCTCAGCTCAGAAGACATCGCTGCGGTGAAGTTTTTGGCCACTGTCTCTTCGAAAATAATATGCGCTTAATTTTGCGTAGTGTACCGGAAACCAGAAAGCCTTTAAGCGCCAGGTATCTGACATGTAAAAGGCAAGTTGAGAGGAGGAGCGTTGAAGGCATGAAGAAGGAAAGTGATCGTGGCAGCGCATCGGTGATTTGCCAGCGGCAAATACCACCGAGACGAAAAGTGCTATCGATATGAACCCTATCGTACCCGCCTTCCTTTCAAGACCTGGCATCCAGGAACTCACCTGCGACCTTGACATCAGAGATCATAATACGGAGGAGTATCGACTGGCTAGGGCAGGATTCCACTTCCGGTGGACTTGCTTGCRAACATCACGACTTGCGGGTCATCTCCAGKGGCTTTCACGGCAGGGATTGCAAAACGGCCCTCAAGCGCCAGTGCTATACTACAAGTAGATCTCTGCCGCCGCCACTACGGCCCAGTAAGCAAGCTTAACGCGTCGGGAAACGTACCATGATCGGCTCATGAGAATGAGTTTAAGGTAAGCTTAATGCCTCCACAGGAYAGGAGCACCAGGAGTTATCCAGTTCRGYGAACTATCAGCTTCAATTGGCAGCGGTACCGAGTTACCACTACTAATACAGAATTTTGATCTCCTCGTTGTTGCTCCAAGCCACCTCCGATACCCTGCCTRGAAAAACGAATCTGAGCTTTGCGGTTGGCATTCAAGAAGCGGGACAAGAGCGTCTTGTGGAGCACCTGTCAGGTACAGGCACACGAAATCTCCGTACGGGTAACCTTATAATTATCCGTCCAACAGTTTAAGCTTTGCATTACTCCCGAAGGACAGTAGTCTCATCGAAAGAGTGTAACAGACAGGCCTGGCTGTCTCACGTTGCCAAACGCTYGGTTCAATTCCAACGTCATGTTYATGTTTAATGCGATATGAACCGTCGATCCTTTTGTTCAGATGCTGGCTATTAAAGAAAGACATGTGAGGAATGATTCAGTACTACAATGGGCTGTCAAATCTCGCCGAACGCCATGCCGCCGCCGTAGCTTTGCCCATCATATCTCCATGTGCCGCTTTCAAAGGGGTCTGAGATATGGCTAGAAGAAAATATGCTTCATCAATGGAGATGGCGCAGCTCTTTATGCTGAGGGTTRTTCCTGGAAACAAAAGGCATTTTAAGCCTCTGCAGGGCCAAAGCGCYCTTTGATAGCCCATCCAAAATCAATGCTTTTGGTTCTGAAGCCAGCTGATGCTTGAAGACACTGACTCGTTGCGCYGGCGAGACCTCCAAAAGCACTCRAGAAACAGTCTTACACATGATCCATAATAATGACAATAGCCTCTCTGACGGCGGCTTGAGTCACAAAGATTCTATACAATACAACATTGTGCAGACCGGTAGGAGCGCAGAGCTACCTGAGTTGCACGAGGCCGGAACGTACCCAGCGATCTTAAAGAATCAAGTGCATTGTGTGTGTTCAGTAATCGAATATTTGACCCGCGGTACGTCAAGCCGGCCACATGCCAGCCCAGCTAGCACTGCTGCAGTGGAAGATCGATTACATGTGCWTGCGGTATGCARGCCGTAGATAGAATTCTATTCTATTCCCTTCTTTTTSCATTCTGGGCCCAGTTCGAGGGCTTGCAGCAGACCTAATGAAAAGAATGCGGGGCGTGTTTTAGTAGCCTGCAAACAGTTTAGCAACTGGCACAACGGCAACCTGTCGTACAACCCCAACCTCAACTGAACTAAGTTTTCCTGAGCCCACTGRACTCGTGGCAGCCAAGCCCATCGAAGATCCAAGGGTTCGTGTCCCGGATCGAGCGTCGTGAGGCAACGTAGGACGTGGAACATGCACGCACCGGCAGTAGGTACTAGTCCTCTACGAGCCTGTCCACAYTRCCATCGCCATGGAGGRTGACAGACGCATGGTCCATCTGACTGATCTCTGGGCCATCGCCCCAATGTCTCGGGCATCTCTGCCTGTCTAAGGCCCTAGARCACACTCGGATTAGGGCCGATGTAAGCTAGATGGGGCTTCATGGGGTGGCYGTCAGCCACCAAGCTTACAGGGAGGTYRAGCTGCTCCGKAGCCTGGCGTTCCCACGATACTCCGCTGCTCCATAAAAGAACCCTGCCGCTGAAGCCCTTCCCACGCATCCTCGACACCATCCCGGATTCCTTGTGTGACGCCGTGGACGTATCCTGGAATTCATCAATCTGCGTGCATCCCACAAACCCATACCCGCACCTGGTGCAGAGGCGCCCATTCGCTGTCCACCATCGCCCTGAGCCTGTCTTGGACTCGCCTCCCTCGTCCTCCCTCAACCTTGTCCTCACCTCGACTTCGCCTGGCTGCTTCTGTGTGCCCTTCTGGTGCGTCCGTCGGTCCCTTTTCGCTTTCCCCTCCCCGGTCAAATCGCACCGGGSKCGCGCTGCCCTACTTTAACACACTCCGTCCTCTCAGCGCACCGCATAGAGACCACGGTACACATCCACACTGCACTCAGTTTCTGCCCTCTTGTATCCGACACCCACGCCGCCKATGTTTGATTCGAACGACGCTTTGCAACAATCACAATTTCTGGAAGGGTGAAMATCGCTGGRGACGCTTCCACGCTCGCTCTTTCCGCCGAAAACTGGTGCTGTGATCGCCCAATCACGCGGAACGCCTAAGATCTTCTTCGACCCCCTGGCCCGCTTTTAGCACGACGAAACTGACCTCCACCGCATTCGAGGCACCTGCGATTTATACCTCCGACCATACTTCCAGACTCGTCTCTTCCCCACCAAGCTTTGGTCTTTGGGGCAATCCAGCAATCRCCTTTCACCAGTCCTTTCATGAAGATCCATTCTTAATTCTTCAATTATCTCTTTTGACCGAGCATTTCGACTTTGCGACCCCCGCCCGCTTCGAACTTAACCCTCCCTTCCTTCGACGGCGTCACCGAAATCCTGCGCCTGAGCGGAAACTTTATCATCATTGACAACCGCAATGGATCAAATGGCAACTGGTCAACAGCTGCAACAGCATCCAAAACCTCCCACAACAATCTCTTCGATGTTGAACGAGCCAACTGTAGTGAAAGAAATGAGCAGCGGCGACTCCGCRTATGCATCGCAAAAYAACTCCAAACGTAAGAAATTTGCAGAGYCTAGTTCGCAGATTTGACTGGTTCACTCACTAATGAATCAAGTAGATTCAAGCCTCTCGAACCCAACTGCTCCYTATGAGAAGACTCCTTCTCCAGTAGCACACCACATGTCGACACACTCGCCCACCGGCGGCGCTATGAGCGTTGCCTCTATAGTATCACCAACAATCCCAGAAGGTCACGATCCGTCTGCGAATAATAGACTGAGTGTTCAGACCATCGACTCTGCTTTACACAATGGCAGCGTCTCGATCAACAACGATTCTCGGCGGGAGTCTGTTGATAGTCGGCTGGGTGCAAATTTTGGGGACATGCGCCTCGGCGCATCACCGTATACTTCCAATAATCAGAGCACAACTTCTCTGCAAAGTTCTTTGGCTCAACAAAGAAATCCAGGCGCGACAGAACGTCCGGTACCTGGTTTCCGATACTCGGATCAATTCTCTCCTCGGTCTTCACGATTTTCGACGACAAGCGACCCATTGTCACCGGCAAGGTCAGCCTTGACTTCGAAGACCGCACCGCCTATTCATGGSCCTACGGCAAGGGAAATTGCTGAAGCACCCCATGCAATTCCAGGCCAAGCATGGGCTTTGGACTACAGCACGGGCCCCGACGAGTCTCAGGAAATAAACAGACAGGGAACATCATTTTTCAACGATGACTCCCGACGAAATTCCTTTGCGGATTCTATTGCCAGCAGTGCATACACAACAGAGTCGCGCTTACCACAAGGGCAGAGACGTTTGGATGAACATGGGGAACCTTCGAAYCGACTTTCTAGAGCTTCATCAGAACTTCAAGTGTCCACACACCATCACAGTCTRCAACACCGACAAGTATCGGAATTATCAGGGGAGGCGGGCACGTCACCTGGTGGTAGTCAGCCWTATTCTCGRACCCCGGAATTGAGAGTTTCCCACAAACTTGCGGAACGTAAGCGTCGAACGGAAATGAAGGATCTTTTTGACCAACTTCGAGACCTCATGCCCCAAGAGCGAGGYTCGAAAGCCTCTAAATGGGAGATCCTGACCAAAGGTGAGTAATTATTGGCGATTTCTAATAGTCTTGTACTGACCGGGCTYAGCTATATCGGAGTATACTCGTGCTACTACAGATATTACACGCCTCTCTTCGAGACTGCGTACAATGGAGAATGAACTCGAGACTTCACGTCGTGAGTCGGCAGCTTTGCGAGTAGAGAATAGCCAGCTGCGGCARGATCTTGCCGCCTACGCTGGYCCTCATCGTGCAGCACACCCTGCTCAGCCTCCTATGTCTTCGGAGTATCCATCGATGAGGCCRACTGTGTTTRGCTCCAACGTAATGGAACAGCAGCCGCCTCGCCATGAAACCTATGTGATGAGACCTGCCGAGCAACTACCRCCRATCCGAAACGCTATTAATGGACATCCGCCAGCGCCAGAAGCAATGAGCGGAGTTCAATATCAGAATRGYTACCGCGCCGGCCCTGACCATTTTTAAAGAACTCGACTGGATTTGCTGAACAGCTTCCTGYCGATTATGTATATCTGTCAAAGTACGAGCTCATTGAAGTCATCATTCCGAAGGTCAACACTTCAGTCCTGATCTAATTCACCCTCTGGATGTCTTACGCCACTTCACAATCTGTGCCGGGCACACCTCGGAACGATCGAGCTTCAGAGCATTGCTTTCTTCACACCGTGCAAGTCAATTGCAATTTGCCCCATTTAGATGGTCGTGCAAAAGTGTGTTACTAGGGTCTTTTATTTTCTTTCCTTTGTCTTTATCACTGTATCGAATATACACACCATCGTCGGCGGGGATCGTTTCTGCGATAATACCCTCGGCGGCCACAACATCTACTCTTTCCTTCTGAAAACCTATAAAATCTTCAAGGGCGTTTTGTTTTGGGAATATATATCTGGCTGTAATTGGGTRTCGTGTCTACGAGTAGGAGGCGTTTGCTGGGTTATTTGAYCTTGAAGAGGTGGCTATAAAAAGCACGGAAGGGTATGGGTTTGTCTGGCGTTTGATATACCCGCATCTGTCCTACTTGGCCCTCTGGTTCTTTTGACTTCTGCTTCGAGAAGATCAACTGGATGAAAGGTCGTGGGATTTGTGCACCAACAATATTATTATGGTTCTAGCATGAGGCTAGGGCCGTTATTATTAGAAAAGCCACAGTTTAGGAGATGATTGTGCAATATAAATGGATKTTCCGTCGAACATGAGTTCGCGTGAGCAGACAACGTGTGAATTCTAGATCATTGAGCGAGATACTAAGCATTCAACTTTAGCACTCCTCATTCCATGCCACATCATATATTGAAGTCGCCGTCGTATCAGCATCTCTATAGAACCCTCTAGTGATAGATGTGGCCTTYCATCGTGAAGATCATATCGATATAGAACATCCTCACGCCAATACGTAGACCTATGAGTCGGTATGACGTTTTAGGTGGTAATGCTAGCATGATTCTGCCATCAGTAGAACGAAAGCGCCGGCAAGACTTCCAACTGCTAAGGGTCTCCCAGCAGTCAATAATAATAATATTATAAGAAAACTTTCAACATTACAAATAAAGATGTCTTTACTCGTCGATTTCAGGAGAAGGCTGGCTCCCGATGAGGCTAGCGCGTGAAAAKAAAAGTGGGCCATGACCTGTCTTCGAATGAAATTTTGGGAAAAATTTAGGTCTAGAAATCATCACCTTTTGCACACACAAGATATCAAGAACTTCTCCTTTCTTCAGTTCCTTTGCCATCCGCCATCATGTAGGTTCAATTGCACAGCGCCTATATCAATTCTCCCAGGTACTAATTATTCACGCAGGCATCTCATCCGTCGTACCGCTCTTCGCGCTGCTTCCTCTTCGCCATCCACCTCCTTCCTCTCCAAGTCGCGCTCCATCAACACCTCTACACCTTCCGTCCTCCTCCGATCGAAGATCCAGGCTACTGGTATCTCGCCATCAGTATTTAGACGGTTTGCCAGCAACGACGCCAGCTCCCCTGAATCCGCAGATGGCGAGCAATCTTCCATCAGCTCTGCCGTCGACTCTGCTACCGAGTCTGCATCAACACTCGCCAGCGAGGCTGCTGAGAGCGTGAGCAGCAGCGCCGAGCAGGCGAAGGAGTCCGTCACCGAAGCTGCCACTGGAGCTGCTGCYGCTGSTGCCTCTACCTTCCAAGCTCCACCGGAGAGGAGACCTGTCGAGAGCTATGGTTCCGCTGGCYACAGCGAGCGTGGCTTTGCGCCTCCGACCCTTACGCCTACACCAAGCATCTACGTCGGCAACTTGCTTTTCGATATCACTGCCGGTGATCTGCAAAGAGAATTCGGGCAATTTGGAAACATTAAGTCGGCAATCGTTGCCACCGACCCCAGAGGGATGAGCAAAGGGTAAGCTCAATTCTCCGCCCTCCCCTTGAATTCGTAACTAAATYGTGGAAGATTCGGATATGTCGAATTCGAGACCATCGAGCAGGCCAACGCCGCCATCGAAACCAAGCACCAGCAAGTGTACGAAGGCCGCCGCCTCGTCGTCAACTAYATGACCAAGACCCGCCGCGAGGAGCGCACGAACCCGCCCACTAAGACCCTCTTCATCGGCAACCTCGCCTTCGAGATGTCCGATGCCGACCTCAACAAGCTCTTCCGAGACATCCGCAATGTCCTTGATGTCCGTGTTGCTATTGAYAGACGTACCGGCCAGCCAAGAGGTTTCGCGCACGCAGACTTCGTYGATGTGGAGAGCGCTATGAAGGGTCTTGAGGTGCTTAAGGACCAGGAGATCTACGGCCGCAGATTGAGAGTTGACTACAGYATGGGCCGAAGAGACCGAGGCCAGCCCGAGAYGCGTGGCGGTAATAACTTCTAAGCTGTCCATGATTGCATAAAAATTGGGCGGAAAGATAGGAAGTGTACAATGCGGCGTGCGCATCCCRTAGGATGTCCCACAAGCTGTGAGACAGTTGTACACATATTAGAGGGGGAGTGTAAGAAAACCGGCGGAGGACTGTATGGACCTTTTCATAATCTTGTCTTAAAGCTCCTTGCATTTTCCATCGCTGTAAAACAGGGGTCTTTGGGACAGGCGCAGAGAGATCGATGAAAAGAACTTTAACTCCACTCATGATGTTTATTTGTTAGGATAAGCCTTTCGTTTTGTATGAACGTACGTAGCAGTAGATTAATCAATACTTTCCCGCATACAATCCAGAATATGTGCTGCTTTTGTTGTGATAAAAGATCGTCTCACTTGATGTGAGTAAATCACTATAGTACAGTAGTGCTTCGGGGGATAAAGAGTCCGCCAAGGACAAACTTTGCCTAATTTTGAGGAAAATTTAGTGTTGCTTGAATGTATTGAGAAATTACATTGTTTTCTTCTAATYTCTATGGTAAAGCGGTTCAACATGTGATAGCTCGATACACTAGGGCAAGGCTGCCAAGTCTCGGCTTGCCGTCACCTCGGCTGACAAAAAGAAAGAGTTCCACCTACGAACTTAGGYCAACTTCCCCCACATCCAGGACCTTCGCCATCCTTCCTACCATCTACTCCAAAAGCTAATTTACATCTCTACCTCTTGTACATTAGGAGCTCACGAAGTTTTTGTTTTTCTYTTGCAAATAAACCCAAAAGTTCTGCGTTTCCGGAATCCGAAAGTGGCGACCCACAACACACCCCGCATCACGATTTCAAATAGCAGCAATCATGTCTTTTATGGGYGGTGCCGAGTGYTCGACGGCAGGGAATCCTCTCAGCCAGTTCACGAAACATGTRCAGGACGATAAGAGTCTGCAGAGRGATAGGCTGGTTGGGAGGGGGCCTGGGCCGAGTATGCAGGGTATGAGGAGTACGGGGATGAATGGGAGTCAGGATAATGTAAGTTGGGAGATGGTGGATTTGGGAGCTTCTTGAAAGACGGGAGTGCTGACAGTGGT
>QYSG01016457.1:0-21334 GCA_003988875.1 Lachnum nothofagi
TATATTTTTATAATTATTATTATATAAATTTCTATTAATCTATAATTATTATATTTAAAAACTACTATTAATAATATATTTAATTTTTTAATTTTATATGTTATATTTTAAAATTCAAAAAATAAAATAAAAATAATTATTAAAAAACTATAATCTTTTATAAAAGCTATTAATAACATAAGCTTAAATAAATATATAACTAATAATAAACAATAATTTATAATATATTTAAACCCCTAAACTTAAACTTTTAATTAAAACAATTAATATATTAAAGCCAATGCAATTAAATTTATAAAATAATATATAAACTTAAAAATAAAAAAACTATAAATAATTTTCAAAATAAAAATAATCTATAAATTATATAGAAAATTTATTAAAAAAATAATATAATAATATTATATATATTTAAGTAAATTAAATAATAAATATAATTTATTATTTTTATTAAATTTCAAATCTTGTTTTTAAAGTTAAATTAATTTATTAACAGTAATATTAAAGCATTTATTAAAATAAATTTTATTTATAAAAAAACTTTAAATCTTTTATTAAAATTATAAGTAATATTAATAACTCTAAGAAAAAAAGTTCCAAAAAAAAAAAAAAAATTTATTTAATAAATAATAATTTCCAAAAGTAATTTTAATCTATTAATAGCAATAATAACAAAAGTTTAAAATATAATTTTTTTTAGTAAAAATAAAATTTATAATAAAATTTATTGTTAATAAAAAAAATATAAAATAAATAAAGAATATTAATATTAAAACTAATCTAAATATTA
Organism: Lachnum nothofagi; assembly: GCA_003988875.1. Classification (NCBI taxonomy): domain Eukaryota; kingdom Fungi; phylum Ascomycota; class Leotiomycetes; order Helotiales; family Lachnaceae; genus Lachnum; species Lachnum nothofagi. Next base: position 791 of record QYSG01016457.1, read on the forward strand.
TAAAAATTATTTTTAATAATTTAAAAATAAAAAAATAAAATAAAAAACTTTATATAAACAAAAAAAACATTTTTAAAAATATTATAAAAATAAAAAATAAAAAAATTACAAAATAACTAAAAATAATCCTTATAAAAACTAGTATTTATATATAAATACTATTAATATTAAAAACAAATAATATTAATTTTACAAAAATAATAGATTTAAAATTATTTTTAAATATTTTTAAATAAAATTATATTTAAAAACAAATATTTAATTTAAAAAAAAAACAAATATAATAAAATAAATTAATTTATATATAATTAAAATATATAATTATATAAATAATTTTATTTTTTTAATAATATAAATAAAATTATATTTAATATTTAACTTTTTAATTAAACTTTAAATAATATTATTTATATATTAGATTCTATTAGGAAATTTTTTTTTTTTTTGGCTTTGCATAATATTAAAAATATAATTTTTAGGCTATTAATACGCTGTAATTTACAGTGTACTTCAAAATCAATGGAACTCGTTCCATTTGATTTTTATAGGGCTTGCGGTAATTTACGTTTTCTGGTATCGATCGAGTGAGACTGAGTATTGCTAATCTATCGTATAGTCGAAGGTTGAATATGGGACTCACCATCGCTCACTAAACGTTCCACCTTTTCCGGGTACATCGCAGCAAACACCCCGCCAAGGAAGGTTCCGTAGCTAAACCCCCAGTACTTTAATTTCTCCTCTCCGGCTTTGTTCGCTATCTCAAGCATATCACGCGCCGTCGAAGCTGTGCTAACATACTCGAGTGGGCTTTTTGATTCATTAGATGAGCCAAACTCTGTCGAGCCGACGCCCAAGGTGGATGCACATAGCTGCGAGAATGCGGCTGATCTTGCATAGTACTCCCCCAGAACTCCCGGGTGAGCATCGACAACGCCAACATCTGATAGCGACCATAGCTTCCGATCTTGGTCAGAAAGCCAACAATCGATCCGCGGGGTTGAGGCACCAACTACGGGCTGGTCAGCGAAGCTTCACAGTGTTTACTCTGATTCATTACCTCCTCGAGGATCAAAGCTTATTATATCCTGATGCTCGTCAGTCAGATTGGGAGATAAAACAGGTGAAAAATATACATGGTTTTCGCCCGCTATCACTTGGAGATACTTGCCATACTCCTTCAGCGCTTGTACTCCCGAGCCACCAGGGCCACCTGCTTCGGTCAGAACTTTCTCGGAATATCACAGTCACGTACCTGGGTTGTAGAATATCGGCCCCTTGTAATCACCCTTATCTTTGGCAGGCAGCTTAATAACAGCTATTGCAGCTCGTGAACCAGCCGCCGGCTCAAGCCAATCAAGGGGAACCTATTGAAAGTATAAGCAATGACTATGAGGCGAGTGATGGCGTTCCTACATCCAATCTCGCACACTGGAACTCAGTGTAACATTCGTGCCATTCCAATTCCCTGCTTGGCTTGATCTTCAAAGAGTTAGAGTGTCCTTTCCTGAAATAGTGGTGGTATAGCTAACCCTGTGCCAACTCCAGGTGTCTTTCTGAATTCTATGCTTACTCGTCTGAAATGTCGGAGGTATTCTAGCTGGTAGGGATGACCAGCCTATCCATGAAGCAAGGAGAGACAATGTAGAAATAGCACCGTATCTATACATTTTAGCCGTCCTGTCGAAGAGACCAGTATCGGCGTGCGAGTGTGGTTAGAAAATGCCAAAGTGTCAGACCTGATGCACCTTTTTTGAAGACACCACTCACAGGGGACGAAAATGCTTGTGTTCCATGTTCGTAGTACGCAATTACAAACGAGCTAGGTTGTTCGATGTCTCGTGTCCACCTTAGCACCAAGCGCTCTAAGCGCGGGGGATCTTCAGGCTAAGATAAGGATCTCAGCTACACTGCATCCCACTTTTGTAAATGTGATTGATCTTTTGCGGCACAGTTAACAAGACCATTCGAGCGGCTAAGCGCTAATTTGATCTGGAAGCGCGTCCCTGGTAGCTTATCTTTCACGAATGTGTGGGGGTGGACCGCCTCCACTTACCAACAAGTATCCAACCAATTCGACGAATAGCAACATGGAGATCCGATCGCCGCTCAACTCAGCATTAAAAGTTCGTAGCACCCAAGGTTGCTGGACGTGTCGCCTTAGGAAGAAGAAATGCGATGAAGTTCATCCGAACTGCTCAAGGTGTATATCTGTTAATGTACAATGCTACTACGGGCCTCAGCCGTCTTGGATCAAAGACAAAGCTCTCGCCAGGGAAGAGTTTGCGCGGTTGAAACAGACCATCGTGCATTCCGCTAGCCGGAACGAGCCGCGTTCAGGGAGCGAAACAAAGCAAAGAACAGAACCGAGGGCGCTATTTCCTCTCCCGAATCTGCATCCATAGATGGGTTTGTCTCTCCAGGCATTTCATACCAAGGAGGTCAAGTGCCTTTCCCCAAATGGATGTGAGATGAAGAAGTGGATCTCATGATGCATTACCTGGACCATATCTTCTTCGTTCAGTTTCGGTTTCATACTCCCAGAATCGCTATCGGCGGCAGAGGATGGCTGCTTTCACTGCTCACACAGACCAAATCTCTCTACCATGCGGCTCTAAGTTTGAGTGCTCTTCACCAACAGTCACTACTGCTCTCAAAGCAAGGAGTTGGAGAATAGCGAGATAACAGACTCCAAGATCTAGGACAGCATTATGACTTGACGTTGAAGGAACTGCAGCTCTTTATTCTTGCCTAGGGAGAAAGTACCACGTCAAAAGAGACATTTGGGAGCAACCTGCAAATACTGGCTTGCACGATCTTGTTGATCTCATTTGAAGTACGAAATTTCCTTCATGAATTAACTTACTGGAGAAGTCCAGCTTATATGAGATGCGCAGCTTTTCAATGGCGGCAGAAGTAATTGGGAGATGCACCTTGGAGCTGCTTCGTCTCTCGTGTCAATGCTCCACGGCATCCCGAGAAACTGGAATCATGAAGCCCAAGAGCTTTTGTCTAAGATATCTGAATCCTGAATTCCGACCAATATCTCTTCTTCCGAGAAAGCTGCTTTGAACTTCTTCACAGCTGCCATCATCTGGTTCGACGTGTATTCACGTGTATCTACTGGGTGTCGACCACACTTGTCCAGTTACCGCCATGAGTTAATTGTGCCAGAGATGCCACAGAGAGCAATCAATGATCCAAAAACATCAAGCATCGAGCTACATGAGGTAATGAGCTGTCAGAACTGGGTGATGACAGCCATTGGTAGGATTGCAGAATTGAACAGCTGCAAGCGGGATCAGTTGCAAATGAATACAGAAAAGCCAGAATTCGAAGAAGTTCCTAAAAAGACACGTTGCTTACGACGTGAAATAGAGCCAAAAGATTCCCGCGTCCAAGATGATATGGCTTCCTTGAGGAGTCAACACGGTGGTCTGCCTCCCTACTACTCAAGCTCCTACAATCAACACACCACATACGTCGTTACCCGCATCTTTGCATGCGCGGCCCTGATCTACCTCCATATTTTTGAGCATGGCACCCACAAGAGCATGCTTCTCGATACTTATATCCAGCTGCCTTCAAGATGCTGTCAGAGTCGCGTATGATCAGAGGTTTGATCTGGCCGTTGTGTATCCTAGGCTGCATGGCATCTCCTGGCGACGAGCAAGCGTTCTTTAGAAATCTGGCTCAAGACGGCGTCCAAGACGCTGGTACATTCGGAAACTCCGGAGAAGCTCTGCATGTTCTCGAGAAGTCGTGGGAGGTCCAAAAACTAGACGGTTGCTCGGGGGATTGTGGGACCTGTATAGGGAGATTGGGAGATTGTGTGTTACTTGTGTGAAGCCATCAAAAAACCAGGTGGTGATCTAGGCGCCCATTCCTGTTACAACACTTTTCGTGAATGATAGAACTACGCAAATCATCTCCGAGTTTGGGGTGGCTTTTTTTGGCGTGTAGCACCGAGCTCGCTTGTGGAAAGGGGAAGCTGCGACCCTCCCCTGCCAAGTCGGCAAGTGGACACGACAAGCCCGAAATCGCAAATATAGCTACAGGTACCTTCGGAGTGATACGCTACATTCACGGATAGTCCGAATTTGTTTCACAATTTTTCACTGTCCTCGCCGTAGCCAGCCCGGAGCTTTTCCCCAATTCTTCAGCAGCATAAAGAATCATGAGGGTAGCGACCGAAGTATTGAAGGTCTTCGACGGCTCTACAGATTCATCTGCCGGGGCCGACATTAAATCTTCTGCTATCGTTGAGGAGAGGAGCATTCCATCATGGCAAGCCGTTCACGCAAGGAGACAAAACGAAATCGCAAGGAAGATACCAAAAGAATATCTACTCCCCGCCGATCTTCTGAACAATAGCAACCTGAGCACGTTAGTGAAGACCTGCGGCCTGCTCAATGATCGCGAATTAGAGATCGTATCTCTCTCAGCGACGAGTCTTTTGAAGAGGATACACGATCGATCATTTACTGCCGTGGAAGTGACGAGAGCATTCTGCAAGGCTGCTGCCATCGCTCATCAAGCGGTGATTGAATCTCGCCTCCCTCTGTGCAATGTCACTGACATATCTAGACGAATTGTCTGGCATGGGTCATGTTCGATGAGGCTATCAGGAATGCAGAGGAGCTGGACCAGTACATGGAAATTCACCAAAAGCCAAAAGGGCCGCTCCATGGACTTCCGATATCCGTGAAAGAGCATATCTACTTGGCTAGAACTCCTTCGACGAGTGGATTCGTTGCATGGGCAGATGACATCAGTGATAGCGATGCCCTCATCATTCAAGTATTGAGAGACGCGGGGGCTGTGTTCCATGTCAAGACGACGAATCCTCAGGGCTTGATGGCGTTGGAATGCTCAAGTAATCTCTACGGGACAACCACAAATCCATTCAACTGCAATCTCACTTCTGGCGGAAGCTCTGGCGGCGAGGCCGCTCTGGTTGCAATGCGGGGAAGTTTGATGGGCGTTGGAACAGACATAGGTGAGCAGCTCTCTCTCGAAAATACCAGAAAGTACTGGCTGATAACTAGGTGAAGGTGGCTCAATACGTGTTCCTGCAGCATTTTGCGGGATCTTCGGTCTGAAGCCAAGCGTAGCCCGGTTACCGCATGGTGGACTGAGCGGCCCCCAAGCTGGCATGGAAAATATCGTTGGGTGTGTTGGACCTCTGGCTACATGTGTTGAAGACCTAAGGTTGTTCTACAAGGTTAGTAGACTCCTTTCCCGCCTAAGCTGCCGTTGCTGATATGGCCAATCGCAGGTGGTGCTCGACTCGGAACCGTGGTACTACGAGCCAACACTTGTTGAGCTGCCCTGGAAAGCAGAAACGAGGCTCGTGAGTCATCCAGAAATCTTGCATTTCTCATCCGACACTTGGGAACCTATTCCAACCTGCCATGGTGAAATCTCGCTGATCTGGTACCAATCTGTCCTAGACCAAGCCCCTGAAAATCGGCATCATAACCCACGACGGCGTCGTCCACCCCCACCCACCCATCACACGCTGCCTCCAAGACACCGTCCGCGCTCTCGAGAGCGCAGGACACATCACCATCCCCTGGGACACGAGCCTCCACCGAGCACTAGTCGAATGCATCGAGAAGCTATACTTCCTAGACGGCGGGCAGGACTACTACGATATCCTAGAAGCCGGGAACGAGCCCCCGACGACGCTGATGAAGTGGCTGCTAGATCGTGCTGACAAGAGGCCTGCGACCATCACGGAGTCGTGGAAGGTGAGTTTGTTTAATAGTGAGACGGAGAGGAAGCTGATGTGCTGTAGTTGAACAAGATCCGGGATCTTCTGAGAACGTCCTATACGACACAATGGCGGGAGGCCAGGATCGACGCGATTCTGTGTCCAGCCAACGCGTCTGTAGCTTCCGTGCACGAAGAGAGCACGTACTGGGGCTACTCGTCCGTATTCAACATCCTCGATCTCTCTGCTGCCGTGTTTCCTGTGGGGAAGGTGGAGGAGACGGATACGTGGACGAATTACCCGAGGGAGGCAGAGGCTTTGATGAGTGTTGAGGATGGTGTTTATAGGGCGAGGTACGATGATGTTGGGGGCCCGGAGAGGTATCGTGATGCGCCGGTGTCGCTGCAGCTGGTGACGAGGCGGTATCGGGAGGAAGAGGCGCTGCTGATCGTGGAGGAGATACTGAGGGTGACGAAGTGAGATGAGAACTGGACGGAACCTATACGGAACAACTTCCTGGATGGTGGAAATAACTGCCGAAGGTCGCATGAAAAGTACGCGTTGAGATTCAACTAAAATAGTAGCACAACGATGACATTTAAGATTTAACTTACCACACGACCAACCAACCAATCATCTTGAGAGTGCTTCACAGCAAAGGCGACCCGGACGTAAGAGTCCAGTCAAATAACTTCATTTCTAAGGGTTATAGATAGCAGGTATCATATACAAACGTAAGTTAAGTATGCAAAAAATCACTTTTCACCGCCCAATGCGCCGCAAGCCAAATGCATCCCCTTCTATCTAAACTCCTCAAGATGACATAACCAAAGCCAACAAAGCCATGCGACAATACAATCCATATTTCATCTACACCATATCAGCAATAGTCTTCTAATAGAAGAATAGTGGAACATACCTGTCTAAAATACGCCGCCCTCTGGTCAAAGTCCACCTCTGGGCCGATTTCATTATTCCTAGGTAGCGGGTGCATGACTATCTCAAGGTCTCGTTRCTRACRATGAAGCTATCYTTYARGCGCTCGTACTCTGCYAGGTCTGGGAAGCGCTCTTTCTGGACCCTGGTGCAGTACAAGACATCGCTKCGGGCGACGATCTCGGGCGTGAGCTCTGATGACTCCGTAATCAGCTGGCCTGGCTTCAACTTGATTAAGTCRCGTATCTCCGCAGGAAGCGAGAGCGCGGATGGGGAGACGAGCTGTATGTGAACGTCGTAGTGTTGGAGGAGCTTRAYAAGTGAGTGRACAGTTCGGCCATATCTGAGATCACCAGTGAAGGTAATCGTGAGTCCGGTGACTGTTCCCAGCTCTTCTCGGATMGTGAAGAGGTCTAGGAARGCTTGCGTTGGATGTTCCTTACTTCCGTTTCCGCCRTTGATGATAGGCACTGGCGAGAACTTGGCTGCAATCTGCGCACTCTCTTCGTCGGGGTGGCGAAGAACAATTGCGTCTCCATAGCAGCCAAGAGTTCTAATCGAGTCTGCGAGGGATTCGCCCTTCTGCGTRCTGGAGTGAGATGTGGCGATTGCGACAGTTCGACCTCCAAGTCTCTGCATTGCAGCGTCGAATGATGCAGATGTCCGGGTTGATGGCTCGTAGAACATGGTACAAAGGAGACGGCCCTTCAAAATGGATAAGATTCCTTCCCTCTGAACACCRAGGCGCATCTCTTGAGCAACAGTGAATAGGTGATGGAGATCTTGGCGGGTGAACTGGTTGACGGACAGGAYGTGCTGGTTCTTGAAAGGCGACCGACCAAGCAGCTGCTGAAGTGAAGGAGAGACGGTTGGTTGCGGCAACAGAGTAGGCCCGAAATCGTCGAYAGCGGCGGATGTTAGGGACAGAGGCTGYGCAGAAGTATTCTCAAGGAGACGTGATCGGATTGGGCGCATAGCCGGAGTAATGAAAGACTGCCGTCTCCCTGAAGAGCTGCCTGGGCGAGGGTCAATCGTTGGGGAGCCYGGGTAAGCTTTTGGCGCTGGAGAGGYAGGCGTCGCCAAATGAGAGTCGATCAGGTGAGACGACATATCCTTCCCTTCGGTGCCCTCATACGTTGGTTCACCATCCAGRCATGCAGTCTTRTCCTGGAAGATAACTCGCTGGACTTGGCCCCTCATTGTCTTTCCAAYAAAAGGTGACCAAACAGATGAAGATGAGACAGTGTAGGGACGATCSATCTCAATCTCGACRGAGGCTCCAAACTGATCGTGGAGCTCAAAGATCTCCTTCGGATTGTCGTGAAGGCGAGCYTTGATGTCGTCTACAGTCAATCGCGCATCTGCAACAGCGGTGRAAAGGAGTGGAATGGCATCAGCGATACCGATCGCAGCRTTGRGTTTTTGGTTCGTAGCCGCAGCGAGTTGATACGGAATGGAGCCGATAGAGAACACATCAATGATAGCAATGTGCTCCCAAAGTGCCTTCTGGTCTTGCGCTGTGGGCAAGAACTTGGCTTCTGGGTAGTCGGCTTGAGAKAGRAAAAGAGCATAGATAGAGACATCACATGTAACTTTCAAGCCCTTCTGCTTCGACAGYGCGATCAATCTRATATCGTCCTTGGTCGTGACACTTGTAACGTGGATCTTTCTGCCGTGGAGGCTTGCCAGAAGGAGGACYGAAGCGAGATCGGTCATCTTRGCGTCTGTGATAATTGGCTTAAAGTCGGGCCACGACTCAAARTGAGCGGTGACAGCGGCGACCTTGCTAATATTATCCGCGAGGTGRTTGAAGGGTATGAAGAGCGAACCAACTTCACCAGTGACTTGGCTGATTTGGTCCGCGTTATCTGAGGTCGCAGCWACGGAGAAGTTGTAGTCACAGCTAGCACCGCGCTTGCTGTTCGTTTGCGCGGTCCTCAATGTCATGGCATCGGTGACGGATCCGGCGACTCCCAAGGGCATGATGCGAACCATTGTAAATCCCGACGYGATCGAAGCTTTCGTGACCGTCTGGAAGTCACGGCTACCTTGGGTGGCAATGCCAGGAACAAAAGCAGCGATGTTGATCAAWCCAGAAAGTACGACRGTGCGGTGACTAGTCTGAGCATCRATGCTACCAATCTCAAGCTCGAAGCGTCTAGCCAGTGCCTCAATGAGAATTTTCGCGTTCTTGACGTTGGTGACCAAGGGCGTTTGATAGTCGACAGCCATTCTCCGGGTCTGRTARCCTTTGCTCATGTAGTTTGCGGGGCGCCTGTACTTATTGCTTGAAGGCAAGTTGATGTAAAGATCAATCATGTTATTGGCAAGGGCYTGCGTTAGAGAATATTCTGATTTCTCGTCATCCATACCCTCGTCGAAATACTCCAAATATTGAACTGGAATGCCATTCTGTCGAATGAAATCTTGGGTGTTCGTAGTTGCGAAGAGCTTGAAGCCCATTTGGTGAAGCTTGATAACAGATGGTAACATCTCTTCCTTGTTCTGCATAGAYCCGAACGAGAGGAGGACGTTCTTTTTCGGGAGCTTGAATCCAGTAGAGATCARYGCCTTGATATAYGCTTCGTATTTGTTGACGCCAAAGCAAGCAACCTCTCCAGTGGAAGCCATCTCGACACCGAGRACTGGGTCGGCACCCGATAGTCGAGAGAAGCTGAACTGAGGAACTTTGATACCGACGCAGTCCTCACCTAGCTGAGTAGGAGGATACTCTTGGAATGGAACCCCCATGATAGCTTTGGTRGCCATTTCAATTAGATCGACGCCCATGACCTTTGAMACAAATGGGAAGGAGCGAGAAGCRCGGACATTGCACTCAATGACCTTGATATCGTTGTCTTTGGCAATGAACTGGATATTGTACGGGCCAGTGATGTTCAAGGCATCGCCGATTTTACGTGTGGCTTCCTCRATTCGTTGAATRGTGGTAGGCTCCAGGTCCTGGGGAGGGAGAATCAAAGTTGCGTCACCAGAATGGACACCTGCATTCTCAACATGCTCGGAGATGAAGTGGCCAACCATCTTGCCATCCTTAGCAACAGCGTCCATTTCAATTTCCTTGGCATTCTGGATATACTTGGTGATGACCACGGGGTGCTCGCGCGACACCGCGGCGGCTTGCTTGAGATACAACTCGAGATCGGCTTCGGAGTGGCAAGTGTTCATTGCTGCRCCAGACAAAACATAGGATGGGCGGACCAAGACAGGGTACACGACCTTGTTGCAGAAGGCTTTCGCCTCCTCGAAGCTGGTCAACTCCTTCCATGTTGGTTGATCAACGCCAATGCGGTCTAACATGCGAGAGAATTTGTATCGATTCTCCGCAGTGTCAATCATCTCAGGGGATGTACCCAGGATCTTGACGTTGAGRCGATGCAGGGGAAGAGCGATGTTGTTTGGGGTTTGRCCACCCATTGCGATCAAAACGCCGCTTGAAGTCTCGAGCTCGTAAATATCCATAATGGTTTCAAGATTAATRTTCTCGAAATATAGTCGATCGGCTTCGTCATAGTCGGTACTAACAGTCTCCGGATTGTAGTTCACCATGACAGTCTTGAGACCAGACTCTCGAAGAGTCCTGATAGCCCTCACGGAGCACCAGTCAAACTCTACGGAAGATCCAATGCGATACACRCCGGAGCCAAGCACCATGACTCCATGGTCATTGAAWRAGATATCGTTCTCTGAGCCGTTGTATGTAAGGTAAAGATAGTTCGTGAAGGCAGGGAACTCAGCAGCAACGGTATCGATTTGCTTCACAACCGGCACAATCTTCGCCTCCTTTCTCATGACCCTGACGGCCTGCTCGTTCGAGCCCCAAAAGCTCGCYAGTTGTCGATCGCAGAAACCAAGTTGCTTGGCCTGTCGAAGTAGGCTCGTTGAAATGGTGCTCGTAKTGAATGTAGACATCAACTTAGCGAAGTCACTAAGCCCCTTMAGCCGGCTCAAAAACCACTTGTCAATATTGGTCATTTCCCAGATCTTGTCAACGGTGTAYCCCGCATGCATGGCATTCGCGATGGCGAAGAGACGTTGRTCGGACGGAGTTTGAAGCTCATCGTCAATTGACATAAGAGCTCTGGTCTCATGGTTGAATCCCAGATTGTGGAAATCGATGGAGCGAATAGCTTTYTGGATAGCTTCCTCAAAGGTCCGTCCAATACTCATAACTTCACCTACACTCTTCATGGATGAACCAAGTTGAGTGGACACTCTGGTGAATTTCTTCAAGTCCCATCTGGGCATCTTGACCACAACGTAATCGAGCGAAGGTTCGAAGCAAGCACAAGTGACCTTGGTAACGGAGTTTTTGATYTCGTTGAGCGGAATATTCAGACCAAGCTTGGCTGCAATAAAAGCGAGCGGATATCCGGTCGCCTTGGAAGCAAGAGCTGAAGATCGAGACAATCGGGCATTGACTTCGATAATRCAGTATTCTTTCGAGTCTGGGTTGAGAGCATACTGGATATTGCATTCTCCTACAACACCGAGGTGACGRATGACGTTCACTGCTGTTGTGCGAAGCATATTGTAGTCCTCGTCTGATAGCGTTTGCGAAGGGGCGACAACGATGGAGTCTCCAGTGTGGATTCCCAGGGGATCGAAATTTTCCATRTTGCAAACAGTAATGCAGTTRTCTCTTGCATCSCGAACGACCTCGTACTCGATCTCTTTCCARCCCCTCATCGAACGTTCGATCAAGACCTGGGGACTGACAGCAAATGCTTTGTTGCAGATGGCGAGCAGTTGCTGCTCGTCGTTTGCAAARCCRCTTCCGAGGCCTCCCAGTGCGTAGGCAGCCCGAACGATCACCGGAAAACCAATGTCCTGYACCACACGCATGGCTTCATCGACGTTGTTGGCTGAGGCCGACTCTGCGCATTTTTCGCCGATTGACTCCATGCTTCGAGCAAATAGCTCACGATCTTCGGTCGTGATAATGGTCTCAATTGGTGTTCCAAGGACTTTGACGCCAAGCTCTTCAAACTCGTCCTTGAGTTGAATACCAACTTGTAACGCGGTTTGRCCTCCAAAGGTAACATAGATGGCGTCTGGGCGTTCGCGAATGATGACCTTRCGCACRAACTCGGCAGTGACAGGTAGRAAGTATACCTTGTCGGCCAATCCTTTCGAGGTCTGAATTGTGGCGATATTTGGATTGATCAAAACAGTGTAGATGCCCTCTTCTTTCAATGCTTTGATTGCTTGACTACCAGAGTAATCGAATTCTCCAGCTTGACCAATGCTCAGACCTCCACTTCCCAGAACAAGGACTTTCTTRGCATGGACTCTGGGATGAAGCTTTTCGTTCTCGGCAGCATCTCCGCCAGGAAATCGGGCTGGAGCAGATAAGTTCTTGGGGTCTGAGATGCTGCTGACAATGGAGTGGATGAAAACGTCGAACAGAAATTCGGTGTCGCGCGGACCAGGAGTGCTTTCTGGATGGAATTGCACACTAAAGTATGGACGGCTCACATGCCTGATACCTTCGTTGCTGTGATCATTGGCGTTGACGAAAAGCTCGGTCCACTCAGCTGGCAGGCTGTTGGCATCAACAGCGTACCCGTGATTTTGCGAAGTGATGTGACATTTTCCAGTCAACATGTTCGTGCAGGGGATGTTGTGCCCACGGTTTCCAAACTTCATCTTGATGGTATTCGCACCAGCAGCTCTGGCTAGAAGCTGGTGTCCCAAACAGATACCAAAGATGGGCGTCCGGTTCTCCTCAATGGCGGTCGAGATGTGCTYAACAGTCTTCTCCATCATAGCCGGGTCACCGGGWCCGTTCGAGATGAARAGACCATCGTAATCCTTTCCAGCAAGGGCTGGGAAGTCATAGTCCCATGGGCAGACCAAAACCTCCACTCCACGCTTCAATAAGCAGCGCAGTTGGTTGTATTTSAGACCGACGTCTAGGCAGAGAACTCGAATTGGACGACCTGRCGGGTGTTTGAGGGCATTGGACGTGCTTGGGGTATATAACTTGGGCTCTCGTGTCGACACTACGCTCGRAGGTYAGCCCAAGTTCGTAGGTTTCGAAACAGCAGAGACTCACCATCTGCCACCAAGTTCKTTGTGTTCGGGTTTGCCCAGTCCAATGTTTCGAATTGTGATCTCCAGTCGGCGGAGGCTGTGAGAACAGACGTGCCGTTGRTAAGCCCRTTCGTCTGGCCGTTGGTCAARTTTTGCTTCTGCAGCAGCAGCATTCGTCCAAGCATGCTTCCTTCCTCCCGGATTCTCTTGGTCAATGCTCGAGTGTCRACCCCATAAATAGCCGGCACACCTTCCTTCTGAAGCCATTGCCCAAGCGAAGAAGTCGCGAGATGGTGCGAATATTGTTCTCCGGAGTAGGACGCAACGATGAGACCAGCAATRTGTATGTGGGAGGATTCGAAGTGYGCGGGAAGGYCTTTGAGAAGCCTGCGAGTGATCAGTCAGTACGGCTGGRGCAAAGATATTAAGGAGGGTCTGAATRTCCCAGAAAAGTTGGGAKAATGRATTTTGCCGGATCTTGGGAGCATTGTGAGGGATATGGAGGGGGTWAACATACTCGTCCATAGTTTCTCGAGAGGGTACGCCATAATTGCCGACCAGAGGAAAGGTAATAACTAGAATTTGGCCGCGGTACGAGGGGTCGGTGATGGATTCTGGATAGCCCACCATGCCCGTCTGGAAGACCAATTCGCCTGCCACGCTCTTCTTYGCGCCGAAGTTGTAGCCTTGGTAGACGATGCCTGTCCGTGGAGTCAGAATCAGAATCTCATTCTTCTRGGAGCAGAACAATKTCCCAGCTTTTGTGRGGAATTGAAGAATCGGRGRTTTTACGTACCATCCTGCAGCTCGAGGCTCGTGAGGGTGTTGTCCTCGCCGCGGATTTTGGCAGCCACAGGGCCGTAAATCTTCTTCCTATCCGCCATAGTCGTATATSGATGAACGAGGGAGGTCTCCAGGCGCCACAAGGCCACTGCCGCTYGTTACGCGTCTATGAGAAGTTGCTGGGCAGATAGACGGAGGAGGAGGAGAGRGGGGGGGAGAGGGTTYTGCATGGAGCCAACTCCACAGTCTCAGTCACAATTACAATCACCCTGTTTGTGCCGGAATCAGGCGTGCCATCCATAGTAWTTTTTCCTAGCCCCGGCCGGATTAACATTTGCCCTTKACCAGGCCAGGACGCGACTTAGCGCGTCTTACGCATACAAGAAAGAGACTTAGAAAGCRGCACAAGTTTTGATCATTCTGCAGCCGTGTGTTTTCTTTTATTCMTTGYARYCMGGCAATCAAMGTTRTGGKATGAGATTGGATGCTGCTTCYTGRAGTYKTGTGYAACGCGGGGCTGTGCGGTGTCGCTCGGGYGGGGGTGCTGTGCCTTCGTGGTAGCCTTGCATGTCAGCCTCGTCTAGCAATGGCGCGCATCTGCAAGAAAATAGAGTTTTCATCTGACAAGATATCACCATCAGCTGGATAACACATCGAAKTAATCTGCACAGCCGCATCAAARTCAGAATTTTCACAGCCACCACGYCTTGTGTCACGTCTTGGTCCTCTTTTGCCTCCCTGACTCGTCAATCGGTCTATCTTGCGGTGAAGCATGGCSGGCATCTGATTGGCCGGCTGCGGGYCAGATCTGCGTGRAGTGCAGCCATGCGGGATCGTGGTGGYTGCATGCGCCCACGGCCACCAGCTTTRCCCCATCCAGCATGAGCCAGCCTRCTTTTTGCATCATGTGCGCCTCCAACTGATAAGAAMWSCTCACCATCTGACATAAAGAGGRGAMTMTTTWTGARGGCATTCYCAGACTCGGGCGAGCCTGCTATTCAAAAAGCGGTAGGSAAATCCTGCCGAGGTTGAGCCAGTGCGGTCCCGAAATATTTATTTATTTACACGGCAAGCCGCATTGATTGCATCGYGCACCACCTCGAGGCTGCCATGTCTGCTCCGTCTTACACRTTTCCCCCWATATCGATATTGTGCCGGTAGAGGAGGAGGGAGGAASTTTGTGCTRGGAAMATCGTGGATCTATTRCAGYTGGGAATAAACAATGCTTTCTTCGCTGCTGCGGCCAAAGAGGACTCGCCCACGCGTCGAGGAGCATTCGCCTTTCTCTTCCGTCTACCCAGACACCTCTTCGCCGCTCCTTGCGCGTCGAGAACGGCAGATACGCCATGCCAYCGCAGACTGGACTGAAACGGAGGCCGAYGACGACAATACGGAGGAAGAGRAYGATGGGGAGGACATCGATGAAGATGACGAGGCTGGGGAACCCGAAGACGACGAGGATGGAGAGGGCGACAGCCCACTGCTGCCGCTCTTCTCTGCGGCCCATCTAGGTCAGCCATACTTGATCCATGCCTATACATCRTTCTAACTGTTMTGCAGACGCGYTGCCAATCTACRACCTCACACACGCAATCCGACTGATCGTCGTCCCAAGAACCGAAACCACCCTCACCTGGGACCAGCTTCGATCGCCCCAAGTATCGCAATTCCTTGTCAAACCTATGCAACAGCAGATCCGAACGTCGCATTTCTCTCGAGCAACCCTATACGCGCTGATGGCAAACGCACTCCAGTTTCAGAAGGAAGGGCAGACATTTCCTGCGAATATGGGCACCTCTCGGACGAGGGCTATGGTCTGCGAATTGCTGGCCATAAAGTTGCTGAAGGAGTATAATACGAGGGAGCTTATYGATGCGCTTTCATATGACTTTTTCCCTCTACAGGGTCTTTCGATGCCGACTGTCTCGACACCAAGCGGCATCGTAACTCGGACAAGGCCCGCCGCAGCCCGAATCTCCACCTTAGAAGTCGCCATTCGAGCCTCAGCTAAACGCTTCCTCGCGCATCCYGTCGTTGTACAGCAACTCGAGGCCATCTGGGCTGGCWCGATTGTCTTCCATTCGGCAGCAGACAACCTYCACCGTCACCAATCTACTCCGCCGCGGCAAGAGATGCAAGAAGCWYCAAAMMAGAATGATAGCAGACAACAYCTYTTAGTACCAGGCCAGCARCCGGYGTACGGCACTATCGATACGCCTCGAKTATCTCCCARGACAGTGGCTCCCGTGCAGGCAGTGTCGACGAGAAGAACAGTGACSCTCTACGATCCACGGGACGCGTCGCTCTTCAAGCTTTCCAGGCTCAGAGTTCCCAGATATCGTCAATTCTTCTCGACCTGCTCYCTCGCTATACTTATAGGCCTGTTTCTTGCCGTCCTCATCGACCGATCGAACAAGATTACCTGGCTTGAARTCGTCTTCTGGTTCTGGAGTGCAGGATTCATGCTTGATGAGGTTGTCGGCTTCAACGAGCAAGGATTCAGTCTATACCTTATGAGCTTTTGGAACTTGTTCGACCTCGGCATGTTAGCTTTGCTAATCGTATATTACTCTATGCGATTGTACGGCATTGCTTTGATAGACAACCTTGGGAGGCGAGAGTGGAATGACATGGCATACGATATTCTTGCAACGAACGCCATTTTACTCTTCCCTCGGCTTTTCAGTGTTCTGGATCATTATCGATACTTCTCGCAATTGCTRATCGCTTTCAGATTAATGGCAATTGACTTAGTAGCAGTCTCTATCCTRGTCCTCATTGCATGCAGTGGATTCTTCGTTGCTTTCACTCTGTCGTTTGGGACTGGCAATGAAGATAACGCGGCTGGTGTGGCWTACAGAATCTTTCAAATATTGATGGGCTTCACGCCTGCTGCTTGGGATGTATGGTCAACCTACAACCCGCTTGGAAAAGCCATCCTCGTCTTCTTCCTCTTCATCTGTCACTTCTTAGTCGTGACGATYCTRATCACGGTCCTGACCAATTCCTTCATGGCCATTGTGTCAAACGCAAATGAAGAGCACCAGTTTGTTTTCGCTGTCAATACCATCTCTATGGTCAAGAACGATGCCCTCTTCTCTTACGTGGCGCCCACCAATATTTTTGCGTGGCTTCTCACGCCYCTGCGATTCTTCACCCCCTTCAAATCATTCATTAAGCTCAATCGCACGGTCATCAAAGTAAGCCATTTCCCGCTGCTTTTTGGCATCTACGCATACGAGAAACTCTTCCTGGCTCGTTCGGTCATCGAGCCAACAGATCTTGTCGATAGTGTCAACCGAGGTCGCCCGCGATTCGTATCATTTCGAGACTCCAACCAAAATCTCTTCAGCCCTGGTGCTCGYTKGCGTGAAGAATCGGTTGCAGGCTTCCAGAAGGATRAGGCGTTGGAGGAGGTTTTCCGTTTGGCTCCTCGACAGGACACACTTCGAAGYACCCAGAAGAGTGCGGAACGCCGCCAAACGCATAATGTCATCAGCAATTGGATGGACCATCAGGGGGAKCAAGCAAGTCCACCTCAAGAGCAAGATCGCTCCATCGTCGATCGTCTGGAGGCCAGAAGATTGGGCAGAAAGGCCACCTTGAGACAYAGAGGCATCTCAGGCACTCGATCAGTTGCGAGCGACCCAGCGGAGTTYATGTCTACCGGCAACTTCGGGAACTACAACGATATCGAACCGAAYCTCCGCTTCGGGGRCGTGGATGGCCATACAGACCATGACGGAGACGATGAGCTGGTTACGAATGACGATGACGAGGGCGTAACGTTAGACAAGTCCCGAAGTGTCGCCACACGGTCCGAGAAGRATGAGAGTTCGGAAGAGGAAGGGTACTTCAAGACACCCACGGGCGCGAACACACTATCGCCCACCACTACTTCRAAAAAGAATCGTGTGTCTCCGAAGTCCTCRCCGCCACCAAGACGCCGGATGCACAATCGAAACATGTCGACCAACACAATTCTCTTCAACCCCGTCGCATCCGATCACAACTCYTCTTCTGCCTCACCTCCGAAGTCCCGCCCAATGACAGCAAGACATTCAGCGGCAAACACAGGGACACACACCCCCGCATCCGGYCTCAAGACCGGCCAGCGCACACCCCGACACTCGATTTACACCACCGCGAACACAAAGCCCAGGCCGATAATGCCGGCGCGGTCGAACTTCCAATCCGTGCCCAACTTCAACAACCTCGCACGCCCTCGGCAAATCCGGCACCGCGTGTCGAGTCTCGACATGGGCATGTCAGACCTTGGCTTCGAGACCACGGCTCCGAACGTCATCGTGCCAAGCTCCTTCCAGACACARATGGCGATGGCGACGGGGGAGCTGAAAATYCCAGGYCGTGGGCGAAGGGAGGACGCAGATGGGRTGATGGCGCGGTTGATGCTCGCGAAGATGAAAACGCTCGAGGAGAATCTCGCGGAAGTCGTGAAAGAGTTTCGTGGTATGCGGACCGCTGGCAACAGCTCCGTCGAAGGCGCCAACGAGTATATAGATACCAAGGAAAAGGGAAAAGGCAAGCAGAGGACAGAGGAGGAAGAAGCAGAGTGGGATTGTACGGACTACGAGTGCAGTAGATTTCGGGGATGTTGTGGGGGATGGGGGGCAGAGCGATCAGGGGAGGCCGGGGTTTCCAATGAGGCGGTATACAAGTAAGGGGAGTTCGCTCTAGATTGCTTTGTGGGCTTAGGTTGTGCGGCGTTGGAGAGGGGGTAATGGCTGTAAGCTTGTATAGTGCATATGTGTTTTTTTGGGGGCGGTTTCGTTGCGTATACCAAATATACCATTGTTGTTCTGCTCTTCATACTAATCCTTCTCGTATTAATGGGACATTGCTTCTCCTTGCTTCTGAGAGATTGTTCGGGAAGGTGCGCCAAACAGAACCTGGGTTTGCGTAAGTTCCCGAAATCTTGGGTTGGCTTTTGGGTTGCTGGTTCAATTCACTGTTCTGGGCAGTGACCCCAATAGCAACCAAACAACCTTCAACTTTCAATTCTTCCAAAGCCACGCCTCATCTTCTCAACCCTCCCCAAACCAGCCCACAACACCTCTCGCCATGGGCCGCTGGGGTGAGCTCCTCTTCAAAAACAACACCAACCTCGACAAAGCCTCGTACATCTCCGAAGATGCAGTCATCGTTCTTGATTTTCCATGCTTGCAATTACCAATCCTTTCGACAGCTATTCCCTACGCTCCGCTCCACCAGATCGCCGTAGCCAGTTTCCTCGGGGAACGTCAAGAGATGGCAATGTCTTGCATCCATTCAAACAGCGCTCGACCGAGTGAAGATCATGGCCCCATGTATTTTCTTTTCCAGCGTACTCAGCTCTGGATTTACGAGCCGGCAGATTTTGGCCACGTGTTACTGTTATCATCGCATTTCCGAGTGACCCTTGTCATCGCAAAGCTGTTGTGTAACAAGAACAAGATGGACCATGCAGAACCTCGCCGATTCTCAGCCTTATGCCATAGTTGGCCTCCGCCACTTCGTCTTCGAAAAAAAGCTCACGCTCAAGGAGTATCTTACATCATCCAACTTTCGGAGGCCACCATCACGCCCAAACTAAGACCCCCAAGACGCCTTGCACTTGGTGGCGGCGGCCACCCTGGGCCTGCAGACTGGTAGTTCTACTGCACTGTAGGCTCCGATTGGTTGCTACCCAACCCTTGCAAGAGGCCACCCTTGCGAGTGTGAAAATGCCTTGCAGGTGGGTGCAGCTACGCCCGGTGAGCGTTATGAAACGCTGCAGGGGCCTTGTTGTGTCGGAGGCCACCATAGAGCTGCATCATAAAGCCTCACAGGTGAGGCAGGGGGCATCGAGGCTAGGTTTGTCTATAATAAGCAGGATCTCTGCGTAAGCAGATCTTCAACCACGATCACGAACTTTCACTTTCCAGATTCTTTTGGCTAAGACGTCTTCAACCTCTCCATAACCCCGCAGGCTCACTCTATGTGCCGGCGGGGATAGGCTTACTTCGGTGCTTATCCCAATTTCCAATCAGGCTCCCTTGGGCTACTCAACGTAGCTCGATCTCGAATACCTTGAACTTCGGGCGAGTGTCGCGCGGGGACCAATCGTCTCCGTGCACCAACAATCCGGAGGAACCTTTCGAGCCATTGTTTAGAAAATCACTCACAGCAGAATTTCCCTTTATATGTCTCTCTAGCAGATATAGAAGGCACAAACAGCGACCCGCAAGTCAAAGCGCCTAAGTACTTCCCTTCTCAGCATGAGGCTTTAGAACTGCAAAGTAGCTCTGCTCGATCACTCTACCATTGCCACTCACATTCTGTCACCGGTACTATCCACCTCTACACCAGGAGATAACTCGACGTTCACACCACCCTCGACACTTTCTGAGAACTCTCCTTCAACTTCGGTTCCTTCAAATACTTCGCCCGTCTCATCTTCCCACAGTCCTGCAGCGTCTGGCCCTGGGGCACAATCCACAGCTCTCGACTTCCAACCATCAACCCGAGACCCAGTCCCTCGCAATTTATTCACTCCCTCTTGGCACCAAAAGGGCGAGGTCACCAGCCGCTCCGCTCCTGCTCAACATTCTGTCTTCTCATCCGGTTCTCCCGATTGCAACTCCACAATATCTCCTGTGCAGAACGAGATCTTACCGCTACCTGGACTTGAGTCACCGAACCAGCTGAGAGAGGGGGATGACCAGCTACAACCTCCGCAGCTTGGCACCACGCGAACAGGTTCCTTCTTTGCTCCGGTAAAGCCGGATAGCAACGACACAGCTCTTCAGCACCCCTGCCCCGTTTGTGATAAACCTTTTCGTCGTGCTTGCGATTTAAGGTACGTTCAAATCCCGCTGAACCTGTATTGATACGCGAAAAGACTGACACACATGGAAGAAAGCACTTGAAGGGCCACGAACGCAACTTCAAGTGTCACTTYTCAGCTTGTGCAGACCGTCCAGGATTTGGGGTAGCAAAAGATCTCCGGCGTCATATAATCAATGTTCATGGGCCTGGATCAGCCCTCCGATGCCCCTTTTGCACTACGACGGTTAAAA
>QYSG01016468.1:0-11430 GCA_003988875.1 Lachnum nothofagi
AAAATTAAATTTAATAAATATTTTAGTTTTTATTAATTAATTTAAAATTTTATTAATTAAAAATAAAAAATAATAATTTTTAATTATTATTTTATTAAATCCCTTATAATTAATATAAAACTATTAATTTTAATTTTTTTTTAAAATAAAAAAAATTAGTAATTTTGTAAAACTTTTAAAAAATTTATATAAAAGTATATTTATAGTTTTTATTATATAACTAATATTTTTAAAATTAATAAATTAATAAATTATATTTATATTAAAAACTAATTTATAGTATTTATAGAAAAATAATAATTTAAATATAGATAAAGTAAGTTTTCTTTGGTTTTATATTATTAATATATTTTTTTCTTTTTTTAAAAAAATATTTAAATATTAAAAAAAATAAAATATATTTTCGTATTTATAATATAATTAATTATAAAAGTATTTATAATTTTTTTATTAATATAAAAAATTTATATATTTTAATTAGGTTTTTTGTTAAATATTTAATTGAATTTTTTAGGGCTAAAAACCTTAATAGCATTATGTTTTATATTAATATAAATCTATAATTGCTTTTTTTCATTGATAAGATATATTTCCCTAGCGTAATACCAAAGCTTTTCTAATATTATATTATATTTAATATTTCTAAAGTCATAAAATATTTAATATTAAATATATAATATTTCCTTATTATTTACTATAAAAATAACTAAATTATAAATAATAATAATAATAATAAATTCTATAAATTTAAAAATATAAAATTCTTTATAAATTTTTTTAAAAATAATCTTTAAATTATATATTTTTTTATTATTAGTAAAATTAATATTTGTTTTATTATTAATTAAACCTAAAATAATTTTTATTGCTTTTATAGTTTTTTGCAAAATATAAATTAATATAAATTTATATTTAAATAATTTTTTTTTTAAGTTTTTAATGCTTAAAATCTAGAAAAGTTTTTTTCCGATTTTAAATTACTAGGATTAATATAATTATATATAATTAAATATATTTAATTTGTTTTTTAAATATATTTAATTTGTTTTTTAAGTATATTTAATTTGTTTTTTAAATATTAATATATTTTTTTTTAATTTTAATAATTTTATTAAAATATTTTATAAAATATTTTTTATATTTGGAACATTTAAAATTAAAAATATAATAGTTTTTTTAATTATAATTATAATATATTATTTTTTTTAATAATATTTTTTAAAAAATAAATAAAGTTTTTTTAAAAAAAATTTTAATTTTAATTTCTTTTATTTTAATTTATTCTATTTTTTTTAGTTTATTTATTAAAAAAATAAAAAATAGAATCTAGGCTTTGGCCCTACCATTGCTTTTAATTTTAGCCTTTAAAGGAATAACTAATATTATATTTTATTAATTAAATTTATTATAGTTATTAAATAATTAATAAAAATAGCTTTTAATACAAATAATTATTAAATTAAAATTTAAAATATAAATTAAAAATATTAATATTAAATATTAATATATATTTATTTTTAAAACAAATAATTTTTTTTTAATATTATTATTTTAATATATAAAAAAATAATAGATTTTTTTTTATTTAATATAAAGTTTTTTAAAATTTTATAAAATTATAAAATTTATAATTATAGGTTTTTTTAAAAATTATTAAATTTTTTTTAAAATTTTTTTAAAATTTTAATTTAATTTAATTTTTTTTGAATTTTTTGGTTTTATAAAATTTTTAGATTTTTTATTAAATAAAAAATAATAATTATAATTTTTATAAAATATTGTTGTAATAAGTGCATTACAGAATATAGAATAGGCCTATGGCCTATTCTATACTCTGCTTAATCGGGTGGCTGGGAGCTTCTACGGGGGCTTCCAGCCACCTTTTATCTATATTTCTAATATTTCCATATAGATAAAAGAGATATTTAATATTATAATATAAAGGGCTAAATGCTAATGGCTTTTATATACTTAAGGAAATCCAACTAATTCTATAGCTCCAAATAGATAATAATAACTATACTTCTAGTAAAACCTCTATATGCAAAACCTAATGGAATAAAAGCAAATTAAAGAAAAGGATTAGCGGCTAATATAAAGGAAAAACAAAATATCAAAAAAAAAATATATATTAAAAAACGGCAAAATTAAGCATTACTAAATAATAAATACCGCTGCAAATGGCCATATAATTCTTCAAATAAAATAAAAAATAGCATAAATATATTATATCCTAAAACAAATTAAAATAAGCCTAAAATCCAATAGCCGAAATAAATCACGGTTTTATTTATAAATTTTTTTTCCAAACAACGGACTTTATATAAAATAAATTATTAATTGGCCTATTTGCCAGAAGTTTCTATAAATCAAATAAACTACTAATTAGCCGGCTTTTAGGCAAATAGCATATTTTATATTTAAAGCGGCGGTTTATATGGCCTAAAGTTCTAAGGTCAAAAACCATAAAGTCTTAGTAATATATTCGAATTACCTAAGATTTTAATGGTATATTCTTTAGTTTTTATAATTTTAAAGCTTTTAGCTTCTATTATAGCTTTTGCAAAAACGGCCAATATTATTATATTGGTTATTTTTTCTATACTATAAAACAAACGAATAAAAGGCAAAAAATAATAATACCTATTTTTTACTTTGCTTCTATAGTTATAGTATTTGTTTTTCATTAAAGTAAATAATCTAAAAAAGGTTATTCTAAGGTATGGCTTTAGGTAGGGTTATATAGCTCTAAATAAGATATATAGCTTTGCTAGTGGCTTTGCCAGAGATTTATTTAACTTTTATAATAATATAAAACTACTAAAAAGGGTTTTTCGGCAAAGCTTTAATTAAATTATTTGCTATTTGATTTTTGATTAAAATATATTAAAATTTAATAATATTATTTAAAATTTTTTTTTATATAAAATAATATTATATTTTAATATATTTATTATATTTATAAAATATATTATTATAAATAAAAACAATAATGCTTTAGTTATTTTTATAAATTAGAATAATGCTGAATTTTAAATTTTAATATAAATTAATATTTTTAAAAAATTATTAAAATCAAATAACTTTTTTAATTATATTATTTTAATTAATGTATTTAATTTTATAAAATAAAAAGAATATTATAGCCTAGTACTTTAAAAACTAAAAAATAGCTATAAAACTTAAAATAAATATATAATTAAAAATTAATTATTTAATATATAAATTTTTAGTTTAATTAAAATTAATATAGTTTAATAATAGCTTTGAAAAACTGCAAAATATTAAATTTATATAAACTATATTATATAAATATCGAAAAAATTTTTAATAGTTATTATATATTTAAATAATAAATTAACAAAATACCAAAAAATCACAAATATTACAAAAACAATATTAAACTATATACCAAATATAGTATATATTAAAAACCCTATTGTAAACTAATATTTACGCCGAAACCATATTAGTGCTTTATATTCCAATAAAGCTAAAAAAAGCTTAAAATTCGGATTTATTAGAATAACAAAGCTTTTAGCTTTAGATATACTATTATTTTATAGTATTTTTTTAATATAGGTTTTTTAAGAAAAATATAACTTTTAATTATAATAATTACAAATAACTTCTATATTTAAATAAAAATAATATAGGCTAAAGTTTAATATTTAAAATTTGGCGCTAAAGATTATCTTTAAAATATTAATATCCGGCTTAAAAGCTTTTGTAATTAAAAAATTATTTATATAAATAATAATAATAATCCTATTTTTAATAAATATAAAGAAATTGGTATTTAGCGGCTAAAAGTCCAAAGTAGCCAAAAAGTTCGCTAAAATATTATATTATATTTTCGGAAATTATTTAAGCCTATATAAAGCTTTATTAAATTTAGCAATGCCGCTATTAATGCCATAATTTATAAATAAAATAATTTATATATTTTCATTAATATTACTATAGAAAAATATAGTTTTAATATTTATTTATTTAATTTTCTAGTTATATACCGCTACTAATATAAAAATAACCTTATAATTTATAAACTTAATAATTCCAGCGAATATTTCTATAAAATCTAAGTTTTTCTACTATTTAAAACTATGGATAATTTAATAAGCCTTATAGCAAAAAATTTTATCCGCTATATTATACTTAATTTTAAAAACCTATTTGCCGGATAAAAAGTTTTATTTAGTTAATATAATTTTGCAAAAAATCTATATATTATTTTATATTAATAAATTATATTTATTTTAAATAGCTATTTTCTAATATTTTTATTCTATATATTTTATAATTTATTTTAATATTTTAAATTCAAATAACTTTAAATTAATATTATTACAGGCAAAGAATGCCAAAAAAAATGTTATTAATAAAGA
This sequence comes from Lachnum nothofagi, assembly GCA_003988875.1. Lineage (NCBI taxonomy): Eukaryota > Fungi > Ascomycota > Leotiomycetes > Helotiales > Lachnaceae > Lachnum > Lachnum nothofagi. The sequence continues at coordinate 4,389 of QYSG01016468.1, forward strand.
AAATATAAAAAAAAAAAAATATTATAGTTAAATAATTAGAAAAATTTAAGTTAGATTTTTTAAGGATTAAACTAAAATACTATATTTTTTTAATATTACTATTAAAAAACTTTTTATTTAAACTAAGGTTTAAACTAAACTTTTATAGTTTCGGATATTAAACTAATATTATAGACTTATTATTATTTTTATATTTAATTGCAAATTTTAGCATTATTTTATAAAAATTAGTTTTTTTGATTTATTATTTTATAATATTATATTATAGTATATTATTATAGTTTATATTTAATTTATTAATATTTTTGGACTTTATATAATTAATTCTTTAGGCAGCGCTATGCAGTTTAAGGTTATGTTTTTTAGGTTTATTATACTAAAATACATTGTAATTAAAGCCGAAAACTTCTATAAATAAATTTTATTTAATATATAATAAATGCCGTTAAAATATAGGAAATAGATTTGTTTATATTTTAATTATAAAAGCCGGTGGTTTACTGGATAATTGCAGTTAAATAAAGTCTATAGAGTTAAAAAGGCTTTTTAATAGAAAATCTACTATAGTTTACTAAAGGAAGTTTAGCTAAGGCTTTTTAAAGAAATCTATAGGGGTATTATATTTTATAAGCAAAAATAAGGATGAAATCGGCGGTAAAGTTTTTTTTTTTAATTGATTTTAATTTTTATTAATAGTTATATATAGATTATTTTTTTTATTTTAATTATTTTATATAGGTTTTTAATGCTATTATAGTTTTTAAAGCAATAATAAAACTAATAAAAAATTAAACTTAAAAAAAAAATAATCAAATTATTCTATTATATTGGTTTTATTTGGCCGTTTTTATTTAAGGATTTTTTATAAATTATTAAGCAAAATGAAGATTAGTTTACAAAACCCTAATACCATAACTTTAAATATTTTATATAAATTAATAAAATAATTTAATTATTTAAGTTTTTCTATTATAAAGTTATTTGAATTAAATTATTTTTATAAAATTTTTTCAATTGTAGCAATTATTGCACTACATTAAATATAGTTATTAAGTATTAAAACTCAACAAATAATATTTTTTTTATAATTTATTAAAATTTTATATATATTTTTATTATAGAATTTTTTGCTTTTGTTTAAATTATTAATATAAATAATAAATCTAAAGATATTAATATGCTTATATTGCGGCTTTTTTTTATAAAAGGCTTTAAACAAAAACATACTTAATACCAAATAAATGCTTTATATATAAAAATAAGTAATATATTTAACGGCTTTAAACTAGAACTTTTTATTAAACCCTATAAGTTTAAAAAATGGTATAGCTTTATGCCAAATAATTTGTCCAAAATGCTTTATAAGGCCATTTATTTAAAGTATATAAATTTCTATAAACTCCTATAGGATTCCAATTATAAAAAAATGTTTTTATAATTTACCAATAATATATTTGCCGCTATTGTTATTATATAGACATTTAATAGTTTATTTTAGATTAAGCCGTTTATAGTATTTTTAAAAATATATAAACCAATTTATAACTTTATTTTTTAATTTTATAATATAAGTATATATTATTTTTATATAATTATATATAAACATTATAAAATATTTGCCGCCATTAAAGCCAAATATAAAAATTAATTTTATTATATTAAAAAAAATCAATTTTATGGAATATTATATAAAAATAATTTTATAATTATAAAATTATTTTTGGCCCTTTTATATAATATATATATTATAAGCATAAATTTTAATATTAAACTTTTTAGCAAAATTAATATTTTCAATAAATACAATAAGCCTTTTAAGCTTTAAACGATTAAAATAGCCTATGCGGTTATACCATAAAAGTTGGTTTTACTTGATTATATAGGCTTAAAATACCTTTTAATGAAATACTTTGTTTAATAAACCGCAGACTATAAGCATAGTAATAAAAGTAAGAAACGGCTAAAAAGCTAACTTATATAAAAATATTACTATTATTAAAATTAAATATTTAACTAATAAAAAAATATTTACTAAATAAAATAAAAAATAAATATATATTAAACCAAAAGTTACCGCCGGCAAAATAATATTATATTTATTATAAAATTATTTAAATGTTATAAAACTATGATTTTAATTTAATAATTAAAGCTTATTTTTTGTAATAGTTTTAATAAAAAATTTACTAGTTTTTTAAATAATAGCCTTTTTTAATATAATTAATATAATATTTTTTTTAAATAGTTAAAATATAGAAATTAAATTAAATACTTTTATTTACAAATAATATTTAATATTAAAAAACCAAAAAATAATAATTATTTTTTTTAATTTAGAAATTGTAATTTTAATTGTTTTAATGTTTTTAAATTTTATAATATTACCAATATTATTATAAATTCTAAAGTTATTTATATAAAACTTTTTAAAAATATTAAAATTATTAATAATATAATTTATATAATTAATATTAATAATTTAATTATTTTACAAAACTTATATTAAAGTTAAAAATCTAGCATTAGTAGTTATAGTAGTTATTTAGCCGGCAATTTTAATATTAATAGTTAATATAACTATTTTTATAATATTAAAATTAAATGTTATAAAATTATATATAATGGTATCTATATTATTTATTTTTTCTAATAATATAAAGTTTTTCTAACGCCTAGATTTATTATTATTTTACTTATTATTATAATAGTGCTTTTTATTTATATACTTTTGTTTAGCTTTCTTTTTAAGTTCCGAATATTTCACCTAGTAGGCCTTTTTAATGTAGTTATATTTCTTATAATAAATATAGTATTTCCTGCCTTTACCTCCGCCGCCGCCGCTGCTGCTAATAGCTACAAAAGCAGTTTTTGCGTTATTAGCTGAGGATGCCTAGCAAAATTCTTTATTATATGCCAATTGGCAAAGTATATTAAAGGAAATCGGCAGTTTATTATTATTTTTAAATAAATTATTGCTTTATTATATAATAGCTATAAAAACATTGTAAATATTGCCTAAACCTTAAAAAAAGCAAAGATTCAGCTAAGGATCGGTGAACGCTATAAATATATATATATTCTTTAGTTTATTATTAATACGCCAAAGCTTTTGGGAGAAGTTACTAATATTAATATAATCCAACAAATAAATACTATAGAACTAATTTATTAAATTAATTAATTTACTAGTTCCATTAGCTTTATTTACATAAAATTTATTTAAAATATAATAAATACATTTAATGTTTTTGGCCTTTTTATAATTATTATAATTATATTTAATATAAATAACTATGTAAATTTTATATTATTGGTTTTTTTATATGGCTAAATTTTTATTAAAATTTTATATTTCTTATTATTAGATTTTTTATATATTATTATTTATATTTTAATTTATTATTATATTTAATAACAATATTAAATCTTTAGGAAATTATAGTTTTAGATTTAGGTTTATAATATTATTAAAACCGATTATAATCAAAGTTTCTATAATATATCGATTAAAATCCAATTAGTTAAAATAATCATTTTTTAATTTAAAGATAATACTATTACTAATAATTAAATTATTAATTTTTTTGTTTAATATATTTAATTATTAATTAAATTAATAATTTCTAAAAAATTAAATAAATAGCTGCAATTTATATAATAATGGTAATAATGGTTTTTAAATTTGCAAAATATATTAATTAATTTTAAAAATTTATAATTTAATTTAATTTAATAACATAAAGATTTTTTATTAAAAAAATTAATATTTGTTTTAATTTTATTTTTTAAATTTTTATTTAATAATAATTTAAATAATTTATTTAAATTAAAATTTAAAAAATCATTTAAATAATATTTAAATAACTTTTTTATCAATAATTCCAATTATTTAACCATTTAAAGTTTGGTTTTTAGCTTTAATTTTAACTTAGGTTTTAATTTTAATAATTTATTTTTTAAAAATTTATTAAGTTTTTACTATAAGGCAATATTTTTTTTATTAAAGTTTTTTATTGGAATATTTAAAAATAATTTAGCTTTATACTACTTAAATAATATAATAATTTGATTATTTATTAATATAAAGTCAAATTTAACCAAAGCAAAATAGTTTTACTGTAGAATTAAGTTTTTATAGGCTTATACTAAAAGATTTATAAGTGTTGGTTTGCTAAAAACTAATAATTATATAAATTAAAACTATAATACCAAAAATTCTTTAGGAGAAATTATAGGCAATTTAGCTAAAAAATTCTATATTTTAGGTTTTTATAGTAAATTTTATAGAAAAAATTTATATTTTTGTTTTTATTTTAAAAAAATTAGTAATATAACTAATATATAAATTATTATTTTAATTCAAATAAATAAATATATTATTCTATTAAAGAAATTCGATAAATCAGTAGAAAAATAGTGATTTTTAATAAAATCTATTTAAAACAATAGGATAATATTTAGGTTTTCTAAAACAAGAGAAAAATAATAGTTACTATTAGGTATATTAATATATAAATCAAACGTATTTTATACTATATTTTAAATATAGTTAAACTAATAATTAAAATTGCGGATAACTATATAATAATATAAATAAAAGTTTTTTAAATAATAAAATAATTCTTTTATAAGAAAAACCACTATATTTATAATATAGTATTTTTTTATCGGTCGATTTTTTATATTTATATTTCTATTTGTAGAGATAGCTTTATAAACTATTCTATTATTATTAATAATAATAGTTTTTGTAGTAACTATATTTTTAGATTATATATTTATAACTAATATTATTAATTTTATATTTACTATATTATATAGTTTTTAATTAATAAAACCTTTGGAAATAAATATAAACCTTTAAATATATTTAAGCTTATATAGCCAAAGTAAATAGCACTAGCAAAAAACATAATTTAAGCTTTTACTTTAATATTCCAACGCTAAAGTTTAAGCAATTGCTTTTTTAGTATTATAGTCCTAATTTTAATATTAATTTTTTTTGTTTATATATTTTATTTTTTTGTTTTAATATATTTATAAAATATATTATTATATTGAATTAATTCTAATAACTAAGAATTTTTTGTATTTTCTTTGGTTATTAGCTAAAAGAATTTAAAAAGTTTTTATTATAATAATACTAAACAAATAAACTTTTTTTTTGTTTAAATAAAATATAATAGTTTTAATTGCTTATTTCAAAAGTTTTATGCCGGAATCTTATAAATAGAGTTAATTATATTAAATTCTTTTGGCTATTTACCCCTATAAATATAATATTCACCGGCGCTATGGCTTTAGAACTTCCTAGAAATACTAGAAATATATTTTATATTTTATATATAAAAAATATCCGATTATTGGCGGTTATTTAATATATTTAAATATAAGTAGTTTATATAGTTTATAAATGAAAAAGCCGGTGGCTAGGGATATATTAAAAATATAATTGCAAATATAGCATATAATATAAATGCTATATAAAAGACTTCTATTCTATAAACAATTTGTAAAGTTAAATTCATATTTCTAATAAATATATAATTAATAGAAAACATATAATTAATAGAAAACATATAATTAATAGAAAACATATAATTAATAGAAAACATATAAATTAAAGTTAGAAACTTCGCTAATTCAATATAAACGCATAAATGCATTTATATATATTTGTATGCTTTTGCATATATTTATATAGGGCGTATTGGCACTAGTAGAGTTTCTGGCGGAAAAAAAAGCTTATAACCTATTATAATAAATGTATTGCAGAGTATAGAATGGGCCTATAGCCCATTCTATACTTTGTTTAATCGGGTGGCTGGAAGCCCCTGCGGGGGCTCCCAGCCACCCTCTGTCTATACTTCTAATAAATATTAATAATAAATATATTTTTTATTTTAAAATATTTTATTTTATTTATTAATAAAAATTCGTTATTTTTACTAATTTTTATTTTTATATTTTTAAAAAATATAAATATTTAAAAAAATTTTAAAATTAAAATTTTTTTAATATTAATTTTAAAATATTTTTAAAATAATAAAATTAAAAAAAATTTTATTAAAAATTTTTTTTTTAATATATTTAAAAGTATAAATTATTTTTTATTAATTTTTAGTATTTCTAAAAATATTAGCTATTTTATAATATTGATTTAAATAATAGTTATTTTTGCTTTAAATATAGTAAATTATTATTTTATTATTATTACTTTTTAAAAATATTAAAAATATTTTTTTTTTTGTATTTTTAATTTAAAAAAATTTAAAGTTTATTTTTTTAATTTAGTTTTTAGCTTTTTTCGGATTTTTTGCAGAAAATCTCTAAGGGTTTTTAAATTTTTTATTAAAATTATTTAAAGGCAATAATTAAAATTAATTAATTTAAAAATATATTAATTTAAAAAATTATTTTTTAAAAAAAAATTAATTTATAAAATAAATATAATAAATAATAATAATAATTTAAATATAAAATTAATTTCTAGTTTTTTTTTAAAAAAAACTTTAATTAATTATAATTATTAAAATTTATAAAATTTATAAAATTTATAATATATAATTTATAATATAATATATATTTTAATAATAAATAAAGCAGGGTCGCTGCGCCAGAAGCTATTGCCACCTTACCCGTGACCCTGGGTTCCACGTGACAAAGGGATTTCTTTAATTAATAAAGTAAATAAAGTAAAAGGGGGGTCTCACGGGGTCCCCCCTGGTTTTTAATAATAAAAATATATAAATAACTAAATTTTTAATTGAACTTATAATATTAATATAATATAATATAATATTTTATATAAAACTATTTGTAATAATAATTAATAAATTTTGTAAAAAAGTAATATATAATTATTTAGATAAATAGATAATATATTTAATATTGTGCAAAGCCAAAAAAAAAGTATTCCCCTAATAAAATCTAATATATAAATAGTTTTATTTAAAATTCAAAAATAAGAACTAAATTAAATTATAAATTATATTTATATTTTTGAAAAAATAAAGTTATTTATAGTTTATATAAAACTTAA
>QYSG01016479.1:0-11406 GCA_003988875.1 Lachnum nothofagi
CCAAAATATATTATTTATAAAATTTTATTAAAAAACTATAGTTTATTTAATAAAAAAATACTATAAAAATTAATACTTTTAGGAGTTAATATTTATAGATATTGCCGCTGGTGCCAAAATAAAAAAAAGTCCCTAGGAAAAAGGAAATTAACAAAGATTTGCCCCTAAACTGGAAAATAAAAACTTAGCTTTGGTTAGCCGCAAAGGGCAAAGCCCACCTATAATCCCTTAAAACCAAAGTACCGATAATATCTTTATATCCCTATGATTACTATGTAAATTTCCATTAATCTACGATTATTATACTTAAAAACCGCCATTAATAATATATCCAATTTTTTAACCTTATATATTATACTTTAAAATTCAAAAAATAAAAAGAAAATAACTATTAAAAAACTAATATTATATAATAAAAAGCTATAATCCTTTATAAAAGCTATTAATAACATAAGTTTAAATAAATATATAATTAATAGCAAACAATAATTTATAGTATATTTAAATCTTTAAGTTTAAACCTTTGATTAAAACAACCAATATATTAAAACTAATATAATTAAATTTATAAAATAATATATAAACTTAAAAATAAAAAAACCATAAATAATTTTTAAAATAAAAATAATTTATAAATTATATAGGAAATTTATTGAAAAAAAGGTATAATAATGTTGTATATATCCAAGCAAATTAAGTAGTAAATATAATTTATTACTTTTATTAAATTTCAAATCCTATTTTTAAAGTTAAATCGATCTATTAATAGTAATATTAAGGTATTTATTAAAATAGATTTTACTTATGGAAAAACTTTAAGTTTTTTGTTAAAGCTATAAATAATATTAATAATTCCAAAAAAATAATAGTAAAGTTAAAAAGGAAAAGTTCAAAAAAAAAAAAAAAAAATTCATTTGGTAAACAACGATCTCCAAAAACAGTTCCGATTTATCAATGGCAATAACAACAAAAGCTTAAAATATAATTTCTTTTCAATAGAAATAAAATTCATAATAGATTAAAATACTAAAGGAAATTTAAAGATAAAATAAAAAAATTAATAGAAATTATAAAATAATAAACTTCGTCGTTAGTGAAAAAAATATAAAATAAATAAATAATAGTAATATTAAAGCCGATCTAAATATTATAAAAATTATTTTTAATAATTTAAAAATAAAAATAAAAATAGAAAACCTTATATAAACAAAAAAAAAAGTTTTTAAAAATATTATAAGAAAATAATAATATTATTAGAATTAAAAGTAGGAAAATTGCAAAATAGCTAGAAATAATTCTTATAAAAACTAACATTTATATATAAATACCATTAATATTAGGAGCAAATAACGTTAATTTCACAAAAATAATAAATTTAAAGTTATTTTAAAATAATTCTAAACTTTTAAATAAAGTTACATTTAGGAATAAATGCTTAGCCTAAAAAAAGGATAAATATAACAAAATAAATTAATTTATATATAACCAAAGTACATAATTACCCCGGTTTTATATAGGCTGCAAATAGCTTTATTTCTTTAATAATACAAACGAAATTACATCCAATACCTAGCTTTTTAATTGAGCTTTAAATAATGCTGCCTATATGCCAGATCCTATTAGGGGATTACCTCTTCTTTTGGCCTTGCACAATATACTAACAGTTGTTTTTAGGGATAACTTTAATAGCGGCTATTTAACTATTGGGACTAAAGTCCCCACCAATCTTATAAATCCCTGGCTTTGCTATTGAGTAAAGCTATATAATCTTAGGTTAAAAAAGGTATACCGACATACAGATTCTCGTTCTACTACAGCACTATAACGCGCGTGACGTTGCACAATAGGGGTGGGCGCTATATGCTCGCCTTAGACCACATATTTCTTCATGGCGCCGGCTATGGTGCAGACGGCAGCGTGGAATTTACTCCTATCTGGGGAGCAATTGCAATCTATCTCGATGGGAAGTTTAATTCGAGCATTTCTTAGGTTGAATAAAGTTTGTAATACATAAAGGCATCATTATTCGGGAAAAGCTCCTGGAATGCTGGTGCATAAGCTATGATTGAGTTGAACTAACCTAACTTCGTAGAAAGCTCAGTCTGGGATCTCAAACTCGAACCTTTCAGAGACTTTCCGAGCCACTCCGACTCACCGCAGTGTCTCGGGCGCGCCAAGAGATCGCTCTCAGCTTGCCAGAAGACTCACCCGAATTGCCTGAAAGCGGCCTCTGCATTCACATACGCTGTCCGGCTACTTGAAATCGAGACTGCCAGCCTGCGGCTCATCGAACACAGCATTACACAAGATATTATGCCTTATGTCGCTCTAAGCCACTGCTAGGGCCCTGTTCAACCGATCAAGACGTTGACAACGAACATCGCTGAATATCAGTTAGGCATTGATTTTTCAAGCCTACCTAAGTCGTTTCAGGATTGTGTCGAAGTCGCTCGAGAACTTGGATATCGGCACATATGGATAGATTCGCTCTGTATTCTCCAAGACAGCAAGTCAGATTGGGAGCAGCAATCAAGCCAAATGGCCGATATTTATACAAATGCTGACCTGGTGCTGGGTGCAGCGGCTGCATCACAAGCAGACCAGGGGTTCTTTCGCGAACGCAAGAAGTTCCTTGAAGAGTCTGTAACTGTTCGTCCAACAAGACAGACCGAATCTCCAGTTTTGTTCAAATACCGGTTGATACTGCCGCATGCCAATGAAGACCCTGTGGATAGCCGTGCATGGTGCTTTCAGGAAAGACTTTACGCCCGGAGATATCTCGCTTACGGGCACCATGAGATGACGTGGGAGTGCAATACATCTTCGTCATGTGAGTGTCAATGGGCTCGTATCCCCCTGGATATCAGAAATCCGGCTGAAAATACGTCAATGTATACTCTTGGGAGGGCTTTGAAAACGGACGATTTAAAGATTCTCATGGATGCGTGGAAGTTCAGAGTAGTTCCTGCATACACGTGTCGAGGATTGACGTACTTCTCCGACAAATTGGTTGCAGTATCTGCCATTGCTGCCGTTTTTCATGGTAAGTGTGGAGCCACCTACTTGGCCGGGTTGTGGAAAGAAGATCTTATACAACAACTTCTGTGGAAGTCCGATCAGAGTGACGACTCTGACCATGAGGGCACGGCAGCTCCTGCGGATACACTTAGTGCATTAGACTTTTCAGAGAGCAGCACACCAACTTGGAGCTGGGCCTCGGTACCGGGTCCAATTCCCGACGAACTAGAGATACTGAATGTGACACTACACACACAGCAGGAACTAATTACTGTCATCAAAGCTGACGCAACTCCCTCGACACAGAACCTTTTTGGGCCCGTGACATCTGGGTCGATCAGGCTTTCAGGGAAAACCATTCGGGCGACATTGATAGGTAAAGAAGTGAGGATCGACGATGAGGACTTTGGTGATGCGGCCTTGGATTTCCCGTTGACTGCGTGTGAGAGCTCATTCGGCGGCGAGCCAGAGGCACAAAGATCCAGGTATGGCAGGGAATCTTCCATTGCTCATTCCAGAGTGAATCAAACTTCTTTTTCAGTGAGCCTGTTGCCAGTGATGATGGTCCTGTGGTCAAATAGGGATGATTCAGTCGAATTTTACACACTGATACTTGGTCCGTCATTGAAAAATCCTGGCTGTTACGAACGCTTGGGTGTAGTTTCTAATAGGAAAAATCAGAAGCGGACCATAGGGGATTGGAGGAAAATTATTGATAGTTGCGAGCCCTCTGAGGTTGTTCTCGTTTGAGCTTTTGCTCTTGCTGGCCGTCGTGGAGGCTTCCACCTGATCTTTCTCGGTTTTAAGGTCGAGTAAAAGATTTAAGATAGTATCCTCATTTGGTATTCATTGAATTTTGTCCATTTGTTTTTCTTTTTCGCTCTCAAATCATTCACACAATGTAACTCAAGCCAACAATCCTTGAAGAATATATCCGAAGAGAAGACAGCCTGATAATAGAGCACCTCGAACTAGGAAGATATCCTAGAAGAGGTGACAGACTCTCGTTATCAAAAACAAACCTCCTGTCATCCCTTTCAGTAATCAAGTCTTTCAGTACGGAAGGATTCCTGTTGGATCTTCATCTGAATCGACCTGGGACGCGCGTTGATGAATCTGAGCGGGAGCAGAAGCAACGAACAGCAGCCTCGCACAAGCTATATTAGAAACTGCAGAATCTTTCAGGCTGCTTATTAGATTGCACCAAGAACTACTCTGTTCTTACAGCAATAAGTGCAGGGAGAAGGCTGCGCCCTCTTCCTACGCAGACATGGACATTCACCTCCAAAACATCCCCTTCCTGCTTCGATGTGTGGAAAGAAGCGAAGTATAAATTATTTTTCCCACTCCGCGGTCAATCTCTACCAAATCAGTTATGCTTATACTGCACTCAAGTAAAGTAAAAATATAGCTTCAAGTGCTAAGCGAATTATACGCAGTCAATGTTAACTTCAACGCAGAAACTTGAGATGAAATACTCATCTGATCTTCGCTGTCAAGACATCACTAGTACCATCTTGAACAGTCGTTCGATGAGTTCCGACGAAATCAATAGACCGCACCGCTGGGACCTTATGCAGTCCAACAAGTTTGCAATCAACGGCAATTTGGCATCTTCTCGACATCTCAAGTTGACAGTTCAGTTCCAAATGTATCTGCCTGGCCGCTTCTGGTTCTCGCAGTATCATAGAAGTAATGTACACCTCAAGATTGACATTTATAGACTTCGCTCCCACCAGTCAAGCGATTGTAAATATGAGTCGATTCACTTGACCCTTCACCAGAATGAACTATAAAATGCTCTCGCACGTCTCCTGAGAGCGCATAAACAAGAAGTCCGTCCTACCTCACAACCCAGGGAGTCGTGGCGGCAGAGAGAAATGGTCGCCTACTTGGCGGCAGCTACTGGCTTGCTAGTTAGTCATTATAGAGGAATAAGCTTTAATCCATTAAGCTAAAGCAAGCCAGATTGCTGTCAAGAGCAAAATTGTCGTCATGTTTTCAAGTCATTCGTTCATCGGACACTACCCGACGAGGCCACCCATTAAAGGCCCAATTCAAGCTAGAGATATTGCGCATACTCTAAGTAGTAACAGATAAGAGAGTAGTTTAAAATAAGCCACGCGCCAGCCAAGCCATGCTTCATTCGATAGTCTGTCCATGTCGATGTGGCAAGTGGGAGAGGTTGAAGCTGCCTATTTTATGCCGCTCAGCCTGTCCCAGAGCCGACTATCTCCAGAAAAAAGGTACAATCACTTTGCCGTACACTAAGCCGCACTAGCAAATATAAGAGAGCTAGAAGGTGATAAAAAGAAAGCAAAGCGTGAAGCCGCTGAGTCAAATGTTTGATGGAATCGCGAAAAATTTCCTGCTGCTGCCAATGCATCCCCAACGTGCAATCGGCTGGAGATTAAATTTAACTGTTTCAATTCCGTTGTAACGGCTGCATGGAAAATGATTGGGGAGTTGTTGCTAATGAGACAGTCACTGTCACTCTGCAGAGACGTTTGTTCGTTAAATATAATAAGACGAAATCTCCGGCATCATTCAAACTCGAGAGTCCTTCCATGGAAGAGACAACAGTGAGATCCACAGACTCTTTTCCTTGTCGCAATACTCTCCATTCCGGTTCTGTCTAATGAGTATCAAGTGCGAAGCCGCTCCTTTTATACCCCGTCATCTGCCCAAGAGAGCCTGATGATTTGTAGACATAAAGAATCATTCACTTGACTCACAAGAGAACTTCAAAAAGAGATATAAAGTACCCAAGATACGCGACGTCTCAAAGAACATGCACAGATCATTAAGTAGTGGTGGAATTCATGGAGGTGAGAGGTTGCGGCGAAGCATGCCGATCGTGCCTTCTGGAGAGGAAGCACACTTGAGTTGGCCTTACGAAAGAGACTCCCACTCAGAGCTTGCTGTGGCAAAAGTGGTTAAGGAGACTATTGTCAAGATAAGAGCTGCTGTTAACTCTAAGCGTTTGTTCATTTATTTACAAGCCCCTTAGACCCATACAACAGATCAAACTCAAGCCAAGTACCATGTGCGAGTTGCTATAATCTTCGCGCTTATGCTGAGTTATCTGGGCAGGGCTTTTCCCCATTTTTAATGAATATTTGAATGCTCAAAAGGATGCTTCATATAGCAGATAGAGAAATTCAAGACATCAGCAGACTCGTTCCTGGTGCTTACCATCCTATTTCCTAGAAAGGCTGCCTATGAAAAGATACCCAAACATGATAGAGTAGAGTAACGTGGAAGAAGACGGAATATTCAATACATGGCTATGGCTCTACAAGCAACGATAATACCGAAGCCAGGCATTCCACGAGGAATGCAAGTTAGTATATAGAGGTGGAGCAACACTTAAAGGAGATGTCAATCAGACAAACCGGCGGGAAAGCTGCTGTCAAGAACAAGTAGTCGTTCATTCACCTCCTCTTTCCTCCCCAGATCATGCCACAATTCCAAGGAAGGAAATTCTCAAGACTCAGGTAAGCACCAGCAACATCTTCTTGTTTCATCTCCAGCCAGCACGACCGACGTTGGCCCCATGTTCCTCTTGAAGATGTGGCTAGGTGTCCTGAATAACTTCTCAGCTGGAGGCCGTCATTATATACTATAGAGCCTAACAAAGGAAGTACACCAGCTGATTGGAGATGGAAAATTTTTTGAAGATAGTCGAGTATAAAAAAACTTTGAATTTTGAGAGGGTAAAGAGCACCGACTACTCTAGCAATTGTACCCCTGCGACGTGGTTGAGAGTACTTCGTAAGCTACGATTACACCAGATCCTAGTATTGATACAGCTCTATGGCCCACGGGGCGAGCTAGCTGAGCAATTCGAAGAGAAAGAAGTGCTGGGACGGGAGGGAGCTTGCTGTCAAGCACATCACTGCTGTCAATCTGCATCATTCCTTCATTGGTCTCCATCCCTCCATCCTTAGCACAATACTGCCAATAGAGGAAAAAACTTCTCTTCCACACGCACGATATCATTCCTACGTCGATCCTCAGAGTCTTGGTGCCGCCTCCAGACCATGTCCATGGATGCTCACTGTGGTAGTTCCCTTGGGCAGACCCGTGGCCCAGGAGGAAATATTCTATAGCAAACTCCCTATGGGTACGAGAGTAAATAGTATCAAGTTTACGAGAAATGACACAAGCTGTCCTGTGCTATAGAAAGCCTAGCGTATAAGAAGACCTCTCCTTCGGACGGCTGAGAAGCAACGAGAAGAATCGAGAGTAGCAATGGCCAAGAGGCGTCCCATGAGTCCGCGGCTGTTAGGAAACAGCCATTCATCATTCTCTGAGAAGCGAAGATTGTCTGGATTGGAAGATATGGGAGGAGATGTCGATAAGATGAGATGGCGGGAAGTTGCTGTTAAATCCACCCGCTCGTTCGTTCATCGGTCGCCCACGCCCTGGATTCACTTCATAAGCAACAAGACTTCCTGCCAATTACACAAGCGATGCTCCTAAATCTGAATCGCCTAAATAGATGCCAGCTCGCCACCAACACCATACCATGTGACGCAGATGGGCGAATGCTAATTTCTAGTGAACCCATCGCCTACAATGGTGTCATAATATACCCGCGTGGGCACAGGGGAACGGATGCACAAGCAGCCTCCTGCCATTCTTCCATGCTTAATCAACCCCCATACTGAGGCCGTCTGTTGCGATATAAAATGCCTCTCTCCCAAAAACGACTGTGATGCAACGAGGGAAGGAAATGCCTGCATCAGAATAAAGGGGCGGACGACTTCACAGCACGCAACACACCTTCGAGACTGGGATCGGCGTCTAAGTACTGAAGTTAGAGCGAGCTGAGGGAGATGGAATGGGAAGGTGGGCGGAGGCTGTTGTCAAAGCCGATTTAGCTGTCATCTAGCTCGTCTGTCCGTTCATTCGTCTCTAGCTTCTACATTCTAATATCCAAAAAAAAAAATAGCAGTGCCTGAAAATCAAAAGACGAAACCAAGATGTATCCTCACGGTCTCGCATCTGCTCCTGCCACCCGAACATATAGTAGCTCATCTCATCTCGTGGCTTCATAGAGAGCTTCTTTCGGTGTGGAGGAGGCGGGCTATATACTCGATATCCCTAGCTTCCTCAGCACGGAGGTGAATGCGCAAGCAGACTTCTGCCCTGCCCGCTCCAAGACTAACCGCTGGGATGGAAGAAATTCTCCCCACCGAGCGGCTTTGGAGTATCGAGGTCCACAACGATTCAACAAAGATCAGGCGGTGTGCGACCTCGCGACAAGCCGCTCGCTTTGGAGGCTGGATTTGGCGCTCAGCATCCAGGGATGGAAGGGGGAGCTGGCTGAGAGAGGATGGAGTGAGGAAGTGGAGGTGGAAGGAGGTTGCTGCCAAGCAGGAAAGTCGGTCAAATAGATGCGACGAAATCGAAAGGATTCATTCCCTCTCACCCACAAGTACTGAAAAACAAACAAGTCTCACGCCTGCTCGATTCCGTCCATACCCTTTAGCTCAGACCGTCGGCACCAAAGCATTAATCGGCGGGTTTGGAATCGCCTTCTTCTGCCCGGCTCTTGGATTGTAAGGAGCCTGATAAAGAATCGTAATCCGTAACCAGGAAAGTGAATGTAGCAAGGCTAAATACACGCCGTGACCCACATAGGCTGGGACTATAAAAAGATCTCGCTCTGGAATGATTGTAAAACAACGACGAAAGGCAGGTTAACAACAAATCCCATCCATGGGAGTTGTGTGGTCTCCAGTTGCAAACAGTCACGTCTAAGTCGAAAACCGGCTTGAGGGACTGGGGCGGAGATAGTAGGACGGTTGATGTGGCTGGGGGAAGGGTGGAGTTTATTGTCGGAAATCAAACTATTGTCAAGCGAACCGTTCAGTCGATGAGATCCGACGAAACCCAGCCAGCCCATTTCACCCTCTCCGCAACGTCGTGTCATGGAAGCGGTAGTAAACACTAAACTTGCTTCAGTTTGCAAGCTTTGTGGCTTTCGGTGCTAGCCAGAGCGTAGTTGGGCTTTACGAAGTAAGTTGTGTCCTGAAGAATCCCTCAGCTGGAAGGAGTGGTATTATATACTTGATGACGCATAAATTAGAGAGTGAATACAGTAAATTCAAGAAGCTGGCGCTGGGAACTATAAAATCATCTCTGACAAGCTCTCCAGCACACGAATGTTGTCTGAAATCGTCTCAGAAGACTTCATGGCCGCTGCCGACCACCGGCTCGCCTACTCTGTATCTCTGAAGACGCTGCAAGGTGAGTGGAACGTGAAGTAGAAAAGTTTTCTGATATGAGGATTCACGGAATAGAGAAGACGGTGGTAAGAACCGAATTGCTGTCACGAAAAACGAGTCGGTCGTTGAGATGCGATGGAATTTATAAATTCTAATTATCCTTCCGCATGAAGACGCCGCAGAAGCGATAACGTATGAAGGTCTAATATTGCTTCACCTAGAAGTGATCGTCCAATCACAGTGCTAGCCAGATCATGGTGTTTTCGGTGGGCAAATGGATGTCTCTTGGTAGATTCCTAATTTGGGGGATGGCGTATTAAATATTCGAACTTGTGGTATACCAAGGGGAGTGAATACAGCAAGGCAAAAACAAGCAAAGACTCATCTTGACTTGGACTATAAAACATTCTTCACCTATGAACTACCGCCAAGCACTGCGTAACGAACATGTTATCGCTCCAATATGGGTGTTGTGTGGTCTCTGTCCGTCGCCGCTCGCGTCAGAGCCTTAAGGTTGTTGAAAGAGTGGAAGGCAAATAGTTTTAAGTAGGGATGGGTGAGAATAATGAGTGGTAGTTGGTAAGAGGATTTTGCTGTCAAGAAAACAATTCAGTCGATGACATCCGACGAAACTCAGACCCTCCTTTCCCTTCTTCGCGCTCTGCACGACCCACAAGAGAGGGCGCGCTTTACAGTGACCTACCCCACCTGAGATTCCTTGGACTTCTCTGGCGCCGACCAAAGCACATACTACGAACGACGCCGTGCGTAGTTTCTTAGTAGACTCTAGCCAGCGTCCGAAAGGTGGGTTGATATACCCGTCAACCTGGGACCAGAAAAGTGAATACAGCAAAGCCGAAAGACCAGCCTGTGTGCCAAGACCTTGGACTATAAGAAAAGCCGCCCAATGACCAGGTGTGAGTATGGATATTGGAGCAGATATAGATTGGCACATGGGGCGGTGTGTGGCCCGTCCCCCGTCCTTCCCAACATGCCTCTGAGGTTCGAGGGATGCGCGAGTGGGGGGAGGTGTAGGAGGATTGCGAGGGAGGTTTAATGGAATGGATGGGATGGGATGGGAGTTGTTGTCAAACAAGCAAGTCGGTCGATGGGTTGCGATGAAATTCCCCGAGGGAAGAGACGATGATTGAGTAAGCTCCAAGTCCTCGGCATTCATGGCCAAGGATGGAGGGAAGTAGCTGGGAGGAAGGCGCACTGGCGCTAAGCAACGCCCCATAGCTTGTTGTTTTCGTCAAGGTCTTTGTTGCTGGTGAGTTTTGTGGAAGGAGAGAAATATATACTGAACAGACAAACAAACACAGGACCAGCCTACGAGAGTGAATCATGAATCAGGATTCTGATCATCTTCTATTTCGATCTCCTCCCTGCTATTCTACGTCATCCCCACCTCTCCATTTCAGCTCTTCCACCTCTCCTCCCCTCCCCCCTCCCCCTCAACAAAGAAGGAAATTCCTCGCCGTCAGGCCGTCATATAAACATTAATTAAGTAAGTACGTATTCATCGAAACCATCAAACCACCTTCCCACTCCATCCAAAAGGTATCTTCCCTCTAAAAAAAACAGGCCAGAAAAAAAGCAAGCGCTAAAATGCTGAGACATGAAGCGAATGAAAAAGTATCAACAGGAAAAGAAAATGATTACAAACAGATAAGCTTAAAAACGACAGGAAGAATCATGGACGACTGTTCTTCTTCCTTAGCTTATTCCCCCCCTTGAACCCCACTCTCTGCATCTCGACATCCATCCCCACGCCACCCTGGAACTCCTCTTTAACCGGCGCCGTCCTCTTCCCTCTCCTCTCGCCGAATCTCTGATCGCCTTGCACATATCCATCCTTAAAATTCAAATACGTCGGAGGCCGCGGGCGAGCCAGCACCACGAGCCAATTCTTAAAGACATTACCCTGCGTGAAGGGCCGATGGCGGTCTTTCTTGAGGAATTTGTGGGAATTCAGGTACTCGCGCGTCGTGTCCCCGCGGCCCATCAGGAAGAGATGGTAGCCCATGAGGGCGGCCGGATATGGCGTCGCTAGCGCCGCGTATATCACCATCGCGAACGGAACTCTGAAATGTCCAATCGCGGTTCCGAAGGTAACATGCTGGCGACTTCGATAGACTAGGATTTGGGCCAA
>QYSG01016490.1:0-13386 GCA_003988875.1 Lachnum nothofagi
TAGTTTTTATATAATTTAGTTTTTATATAATTTAGTTTTTATATAATTTAGTTTTTATATAATTTAGTTTTTATATAATTTAGTTTTTATATAATWTTTATTATAAAAACCTTTTATAAGCCTTATGCAGTGGCCCCCGGAGGGCCGGCGGAGCGTCTTTTATTAATAATAATAATAATAATAAAATCCCTGTGCTGGGCTTGCCGTTACCCCCGCGTGACGGCACATGTTAACATCTGGTTATCGAACCTGGATCCTAATATAAACAAAATCTGTTTTTATTCAGAAAGATAAGTAGGCTAAACGAGTCCCAGATTTCAGTTAAGCTTGCGCCGCTATTCTAAAACTCGTTAAAGAATGCAGGTAGGAAGAACGTGGAACCAAAAAGAAAACGAAATAAGAAGATAGTAAAAATAAGCAAAACAAGAACAGTAGAGGAGGAAGGGAAAGCAGGTGAGCAGCATAAATATGCCGTGTTTTATCAGCAGGCAATTGGTTGCATTTGACATTTATAGCACATTATTATGGAACGCGATTTTAATGTAAAAGACTATGCATTTTTAGAATAAACTAACTAGCTATTTAAATGGGCTAGTATACGCCGGCTAGCACGCCGGCTAGCGCCTGCCATCGGCTGACTAGGCTGTATAATAGCGCCCTGTAATATATATTCTACTACAAACAATTTTTTTTCTTGCTGAAATTACAACCGACAAGCAGCGAGGGAATGCGCTCGGTGTTTTCTACTCCAATACCCATGCGCTAGGCCACATCTATAGAGTATGCTTTTAACTATTTGAGAAATTAAGTTCACCTAAAGCCGTATAGCTGGGAGCCAATGATTCCAGCTATACGATATTTGGCGCAAAGTAGACTATCCCCATACTACGTTACATTGTGGAGGTTGTTGCAAAGGGCCAATTATAGAAGAATGGATTCTAGGATGTAGAAAGCTAGGTACAAATAGGGGTAGCAAAAGCCCTTAAGTGGGGGTAGCCGCTAAAGCTAAAACATGCCTACCCTAGTAACAAGGTGGAAGCTGGGTCAGGTGATGGAGCTAGAACTTACGGTTAATCTTGCCTTTGCGAGGGCTTGGCACCTATACCTTTCAATTGAACGAATTAGAACTCTCTTAACACCTGTATTCGTGCACGCTAACAACTGGGAAAATTGGCCCTATGCTAGCAGTTTAGCGTAACAATGCACTGGCTGAGAAGTATTCAAATTCTATCTACTTCAACGAAGCGAGTACCTCCCAGCCAATGACCAAACTGCTAGCGCAGGGCCAATTTTCCCGGTTTCTACGGTATGGTACTCTGTGCGGCGTAAATGTCTTTTGCACTCCAGTTTTTCTGGCCAATCAATTCATTTACATCTGCTCGATTTCATGGAGAAAGATCATTGCCAATGTGGCTTGTGAGAATCTAATTGGTTTAAAGAGCCGCTAAACCTATCCAGAAAAGCCAAAGACTTTTGCGCCGCACGGAATATGGTGTAGTATGGTATAGTATAGTATTATGATTACGTCCAAAGAGCATAGTAACCGGTATCATAGAAGGCGGTTTTTGATATAAAAAACTGCATTTTTAGAATAAACTAACTGGCTATTTAATTGGGCTAGCACGCCGGCTGGCGCCTGCCATTGGCTGATAGACTAGGCGGCTGCATACGCCCTGTAACATGGTATGGTATTGTGATTATGTCTAAAGGGTATAGTGACCGGCCTCCTATAGCGGGGGATAGTAGCCCAAACGGGTGGCGTCCTTAAGGCCTCGATAAGCGAGTTAAGCTACTGTAACCACCAACAACGAGTCTGGGTCTAATTGTCTATAAAGACTTGCTCTCTTCTCTATTCCACTATCTTTTTCTTACATCTATTAGATACCTCTCAATAGATGCTGCAACTGGATATAGTCAAATTCGTTCTTCTGGCACTTGCAGAATTCCCACGAACAATATCCTTAATAATCTAAACTTGGGCTTGACACCCCCCAAGCACAGGATCCAGCAGCACACTACGCCACAACTTTTCAAACAGGTATTTCTCCCAAATTCTAAAACCAAGTGTGTCGTTGTTGCATGTAACTTTCAATGTCGTCTATTAACCACAAATTCTTTGAACATTACAATAGTTCCTTAGCGGCACATTTATCCTTACTCGACGCACTCACAAATTCCGAACAACCAAAGGCAGGGAGTTGCGCCATATAGTTCTCGACCCCGGTGAACCGCTATTTCCAGGCGTACAATCGACCACTGGTATACGCAGGCATATACTGAAAGTTCTTTGAATTATTCTAGTGGTGAATACATCCGCTACATATAGTTCCTAGCAATACTTGCACAACAACCTATGCCCTTTATTTTTTTTTCACTCCAAATTTCAAATTTAGGTTGCTCTAATTTTTGAACTCCGTTGACTTGTATAATATTCCAATAGACTCCAATTCTCGATTCTCGGCTCCCCCGCCGTGAATTATCGTAGCTGCCAATTAGGTGCCTCTTTCCCCTTTTATCGCGAGACATACCTCGCTATTCGCCATGCCTCCAACAATGCTTCCTGCGGCAACGCTTTGGGAGAGACTTAGACGGTGGGAACGAAAAGAAATGGCACGTGTGTTCGTTTATGTTACGCACATATCCGCAATTTTGAGTGCGATTGGAGGAGGTATCTGGATGTACGGCGAACAGCAACTGTGGCAGGCCTTTGTTCACGTTGCTGAAATTCTTTATATCGGGTAAGATTATTGACCCCTAACAGTAAGCACCTTCTAACATATCGGGATAGGTCCTCCATTATCTGGGCATTTGCGTTTTTGATATACTGGGGGTGCGGGGCGCCCAGCGCGTTCAGCGCAAGAGAACAGGCTTGGTAAGTTCGGTCAGTTTGTGCATACAACACGTTATTTATTAACAGTAAATCAGCTTTAAGATCTCGTGCATAGCGCTTGTTGCTCTATGCATATACCTTCTTGGACTAAAGTCGATTGTACCATTATGTGCTCCAATAATTCAAGCGTCGGTAGTCGTTGTACAGCTGCTTTTTGTCATCTTCGGCAATGACACCCCCGCGTCGGAGTCTTTGGAATCGGGCTGACGCCTACCTCTCGGCAACGCCTTACATTTCCTTTGAATTATCGCTTTGTAACATAGACTTGCATTACAAGCAGGCTGTTTTCGCCTCTCTTCTGCGTCAGGTGCTGGGGCTTTCAGGGCATCCTCGCGCGTGCAAACGTCCATAGCTGCGCTCAAAGCCCCCTCTGGACCCCGTGTATTCTTATAAGAATTAGAGTTACAATTAGGCTCGGATTTAATAGTTAACAAGCAAACCTCCTACTACTTTCAGCCTGCTGCGTGCCTTTCGTGTTGAATGTCAATCTAATTAAGAGAATTAAGTACATAATACTAATGGAAAGTCCAGCCGGAAATATAACCCAGATCATCTCTTCTAAAGCAGACGCGCTGGTGCATTCAAGCTAGATATTATAAAGCAGTAACTTAATAGTTTAACGAACACAGTAAGCTGCTTAAAGGTACGAAAATGAGAAGGATTTGCGCCTGGATGAGTAAATTGGATAGTATTTCCGTATTTAAAGGTACACCCCACTTTAGTAATCAATAGCCCAAAATCGATCTGTACGGCCAGTAATACATATAGAAACAATTTACTTCTATGGCGATTAGTCCTTCGGCTAAGTATTCTTAGCGCAGATCTTTTAGTGATCTACTGCCTCCAAAGATAGCTCCGCATTTTTATAATTAGTTTAATAACTATTGTTTTTATTTTTTATTAAAATACTTATTTTAATCATATGTTAATATAATGTTTTTAAATATTTATTTACTATATATTATAAGTCTAGTTTAACGCTTTTTTGTTATTTAATATTAAAATAAACCTTATATTCCTTTTATACTAAAAACATTCCTTTTAAATTTTTTTAAATTTTAAATTTTAAAATTATTTTTATATTTGTTTTGCTTTTTTTGCAAATAAAGGTCTAACTGCTCCTAATGATTTTTTTATTAATATTAGGTAATAACCTATTTACTAAATTTTCTAGCTTTTTTTTCGCTAATAACAATTTTAAAAATTTAAAAATTAAAAGTAATAAAAACCTTAATTTCTAAAATAAAAAAAACTTTAAAGATTTTAATAATATTATTATATATTTAAATCTATTATTTGATTTTTTTTTAATATGTTTTTTGATAGAAACCAACGGTAAATCGAAGCTATTGCCAAATCAATCCCTTTATACTTTTTTATATATAATTTATTTTTTAAAATCGAAATTTTATTTTTTTAAATTTTTAATATATTGAATTTTTCGAATAATATGCCGTATACATTTTTTTGTAATGTGGTAGAGTAGGTGCACCCCAGTCCGCGTAAGAGTTTTTCCGCTTTATTTCAATTTATATTATATATAAAATTAAAATTAAAATTCTATAAATAGTATTTAATTTATTTTTTTAATTTTTATATTTTAGTTTATTTATATATTTAATGGTATATTTTTTTTATTTTTTTATATTAGTAATTTATATAAAAAAAATATTAATTTAATTTTTTTTTTAAAATATATTATTTTTTAGTAAAATAATAAATATAAAAAACAAAAAAAAAAATATTAAAAATAAAATTTAAACTAAAATATTAAAAAAACAAAAAATTAAAGAATTTTTATTAGATATATAACGGAAATTATAATTTTTATATTTTAAATCATTATTATAAAAATAGGTAAAATATTTTGGACTATTAAATTAAATATATATAATATAATTAAAATAATAAATATTAAAAAAAAAAAATTTAAAAATTAATTAAATATTTAAATCCGCATTAAAAACATTAAATTAACCAATAAAAATTTTTTTTATTAGGAATAAATTAAAATAAGCGGAAACTGCTTTATTAAAGAAAATAGGTTTAATAATATTATTATTAATATATATTTATTTTTTAATAATTAATTTTATATTTATATAATTTATAAATTTATATTTATTTAATTAATTATTAAAATTAAATTTAATTAATAAAATTAAAAACAAATAAGTAATTAAAAATATAAATAAATAATTAATAAATAATATAAAAAAATAAATAACCCCAAATATAAAAAATAACTAATAATTAAATTTAATAAAAATAAATTTAATACCAACCGCTAATAATATAGTTAATTTGAAGTATTTTACAACTATATTAATTTTAAAATTTTAAATTTTTTTTTTTAAAAACGCTAATATTACCAAATTTTTTAAAAAATATATTAATTAATATAAAAATATTTAATTTAATTAAATAAATTAAATAAAAAAATTATTTTAATATTATAGTTTAATTATTAGTTAATATATTAAAATATTATTAGAATAAATACTTTAAAATTAAAATAAATTATTTAAAGTTTTATTAAAAAAATATAAAGATTAGGATTTTTATTAGTAAATAAACTTTTATTTTTTTTTAAAAATATTAAAAAGCAAATAGCAAAATAGCAAAAATAATATTTAATAGTTTATTAAATAATATATTATTATTTTTATTATATTTATAAAAAAAAACAATTTAAAGAATATATATATAAAATATGGTTTTTTAATGGTTTTTTAAAGAAAATTCAAAGAAAAATTATATATAAAAATTATATTAATATTAATTAATTAAATATTATTAATTTTAATAAACTAACTAAAACAACTATAAATATTTATATATTAAATAAAATAATAAAAAAGTTTTTTAATAATAGGACTAAAACTAAGAAATTTAAGAAATTAATTAATAATTTTAATTTAATTTTTATAATAATTAAAAAAAAACCCCGATTTATTTTTTTGGTAATTACTCCAAAAGATTTAATAATAATAATAATAAATAATTTTAATAAAATATTTAAAATATTAATATTAATAATAAAAATATTAATAAATAAAAAAAATAGATTTATTTTGTTTAATAAAAAAAATTTATTTATTAATTTATTTATTTTGCTGGTTTTGCAAATAAGCAATTAAAACCTAGGCTAGTTTAATATTAATATTAAAATTATTAGGATTTTTTTTAATAATTAAAGCTGGTATTATTATTATAAGTAGCTAAAGCATTTTTGTTTTAAATATAAAATTTTTTTATAAAATATATAATATAAAATAATTTATAAATTTTAATATAAGATTTATTAAAAAAAAAAAAATTAAAATAATAAAAATCATATAATAATCGCAAAAATAACCAAAACCTCCAAAGAATATTCTTATGGTTTAGAAAATACCAGTTTATATTATTAATTAAAAAAAATTAAAAAATAACAAAAAAATAATAAAAATAGTAAAAATTAGGAATAATAAATCAAATAATAATAAAAAAATTTAATAAATTAACTTAAAAAAGGTTTTTTATAATTAAATTAAAAAAAAAAATTTAATAGTTTTTAAAATTCCTCGACTAAATAAATATAAAAAAAATGCAGAAAAATAAATAAATATAAAAATAAATATAAAAAATAAAAATAAAAATAAACCTAAAAAAAGTATCTAAAACAAATATAATCAAAAAAATAAAAATAAATTATAAAAAAATAGTAATACTAAAAAAAAAAAAACCGAAAATAATAAAAAAAATATTTAAATATTTAAATATATTAAAAAAAAAACCTAATTCCAAAAATTTATTAAATAAAATCCTTAATAATAAACTTTAAATTATTAATTAAAAAATAATTTTATATTTAAATTTATTATAAATTTTTTTATTTAAAAATCCAAAAAAAATCAATTAATCAATTAAAAAAAAAGCTTAATTTAAATTAAAAACAATATTTATAAAAAATATTAATATAAAATATTTAATTATAAAATCTTTAAAAAAACTTTTAGTTATTTAAAATTTATAAATTATAATATAAATTAAAAATATATATATAAAAGTATTAATTAATAATAAAGTAAAAACAAATTTTTTAGTTATTTATATAATTAATAAGGCCAAATTACTAATATATTTAAGCTTAAAGTTAATAATAATCAATTATTTAAAAAAAACGGAAAAATTCCAAAATTTTTATAAAAATATTTAAATTAATATTAAAAATATTATTATTAAAATTAACTTTTTTATATTATTTAAAGCCAAAAATAAAATAATTTTAAAAATACCTTTTATATTAATTAATTTATTATTTTTTTTATATAAAAATAAAAACTAAATTACTATTTTAATTAATAAAAAAAAAACTAAACAAATAATTATACAAATAATAAATTTATAAAATTTTTATTTTAAATTTAATATTTTTCCAAAAAACAATTAGTTTAAATAATAAAAGTAAATTATACCGGAGAAAGTATTAAAATTATTTTTAATAATATAGAAAATTAAAAAAAAACTAGAATTTAAATATTTTTAATAAATATTAATAAATTTAAAAATTATATAATTTTTTTTAGATATATAGATTTAATTATTTTATTATAAGCAAAAAAAAATTTTCTTATTATTAATATTTGGGCAATATATAAAAAAAAACAAATAAAATAATTCCTATTAAAAAAGGTTTTTAAATAGATTTATACTAAGCGGAAGATTTAACTAAAAAAAAATTATAATAAAAGAAAAAATAAGAAAAAAACTAATAGAATTTTTTTATAAATAAAATCATTAGTTGATATTTAAGTTTTCTAATATTTAACAAAAGTTCAAATTAAATAAAAAACAATTATAAAAAATGATTTTTAGTAAAAATCTACTATTAAAAAAAAGGGAATTTTTGGTAGAATTATTATTTTAAAAAAAAAAAAACTATTATTTTTGATTTTTCGAAAATAAGAAAAATAAAATATAAAATATTTTTTTTACAAAAAATTCAAATTATTCCTTATAAAGCCTAGTAGGCGCCTGGTTTTTTTATATTTAAATATTTATGCAAAAAAATAAGTAAAATATTACAAAAACAAATTAATATAAAAATATTTAAATAATATTATGGTTTTTATTATAACTAATGGTTTTTAGTTAAAAAAAAAATAACAAATATTAAATAATAAATATAATAATAAAATATAATATAATTATTATTTAAAATATTAATTTACCGTTAAATATTAATAAAATATTAAAAAAATTTGTTAGCTATTAAATTATATTTTTAATTGATTTTTTTTCTAAATATAATTATATTTTATTTTATTAGAATAATAGAAATATTATTGGTTTTATAATATATTTAAGCCTATTTTAATATATAATTTTAATATAAAAAATTATAAATTTAATATTTTAATTTATATATATATAAATAATAATTTTTAAAAACAATTTTTTTAATAATATTTGAATTTTTATTAATAATATATTTGTTTTTAGTTTTTACTTTAAATATAATAATAAAAAAGCTTTTTTTAAAATATTTTATTAATTTAAATAAAATTTTTGCTAATATTAAGCAATTAAATATAATAATTAAAATCAAATTTTAATTTAAAATTTTCGGATTTAAATTTGTAAAATATGTATATATAGCTAAAGGATGGTTACCTAATAATATAAAGATTATTAAAATTTTTAATTAGCAAATATTATTTAAAAACCCCAAGAAAAATCAAATGAATATTTAAGTATTTTTAGATATTTATATTTATTATTGGATTTAAATTAAAAACTTTATAATAAAAATAGAGCCTTTATATTTACTATTATAAAAAAATATTAAATTTACTTAGAAAAAAACATAATAAAATATAATAAATAATTTAAAATTAGTTTTAATTTTTACGCCGGTTTTTATTTATTTAAATATATTCAAAAAAAATAAGATTTATTATTTTTATAATAAATATTAATTTTAAAAACTAAAATACTATATTTATATAATTAAATATTAATTTAAAATAATATTTAATTTAATATAAAAACAAAATTTAATTGCTTTTAAAATAAAATTATAACACAATAAAAAAAAATATTAAAAAATATAAAATTATTTTTATAAAATATATTTTATATTTAAAATAGATATTATAGTATTTATTATATAGTTTAATTAATTTATAGCGGATTTGCCTGGAGTTTTAATAATAAAATAATTTATTTAAATTTGTTTTTTTGATTTTAAAATAAAATATATATTTAAAATAAAATATACGGCAATAAATAAATTTTTAAAATAATATATTATAAAAAAAGAAATTAAAGAAAAAAGCCGAAAAAAAAATATTAATAATTTTATTAATATAAAAATGGAATATTTAGCAATAAAAATATTACTAGCAATAATTAAATTTTAATTAAAAAATAAAATAAAATAAAAACTTTAAATAAATCATAGAATTTTTATAAATATTAATATATTTTTATAAAATTTTAAATTTTAAATTTTAAAAATTTAAAAATAAAATTTTAAATTTTTAGGTTAAGAATAAAATATTATATTATTAAGTAAATAAAAGCTTATTAATAAAAAAAATAATTAATTCTATTATTAAAAAAAATATTATTATTATGGAAATATATAATAAAATAAACTATAAAAAATAAAAAACTATATATAAAAAAATTATTAAATAATATTTTTAAAATAAAATATATATTAATTATAAATTTTATATTAAATTATATAATTAATATTAGCAACATATAGAATTATAAAATAAAAAAGCTTTTTATTTAATTTAATTAAAAATATTATAATTAAAAATTAAATTAAATATAATTTATATATTTTCTAAAAAAAAAAAAAATATTTGGTTATTACCAGAAATAATTTATTAAAATATATTAAAATATAGATTTTTATTTTAATAAATTTTGCAATAATTATAGATTTTTTATAAAAAAATATAATTTATAAATATAAAATTTTTAAAAAATAATTATTAATAAAAAACCAAAAAACCAAAAATAATTAATAGCATTAATAAAAAAATATAGAATTTAAAAAATAATAATATTAGTTTATTATATATTTATAAACGGAATAATTAAATAAAGTTATAAGTTTATTGTTAATATATTAATAAAAATAATAAATAGTAGTTTTAATAATTAAATATAAAACCTATATATAATATTTTTAATTAATTATTATATAATAAAATAAATAATAAATAAAATGTTAATTTTTCTTTAATATAATTTTAAAGTAATATTACTAATTAAAACAAAGGTTTTAATATAGCAAATATTTAATAAAAATAAAGTTTAAATATAAATGGATTTTCTAGCGTTTTATATTAAGCAAATCCAAATTTGGAACAAAAACCTTAAAAAAACTACTGTAAAACAACAAAAAATAAATAATTTTAATTTTATTTATAAAGTTAAAATTAATAAAATTTGGAAAAAAGAAATTATTTTTTTATATAATATAATATAAAAAATAAATATATCTTCAAAAAAGAAATTTAGGTATTAATAATTTAGTTTATATAAAATTATTAAAATTATAAAAAATAAAGAAATATATTTACTAAAAAAGCTTAATAATACTAAATTATTCGGTATATTTGCGAAAAATAAATTAAAAGTATTTAAATAAAGAAATATAGTTTAAAAGCTGGTTTATATAATAAAAAACTTTAAATAATAACTTAAAACATTAAATAAAATAAATATTAATATTAATATAAAAAAAATTATTATAAAAAACTTTAAAAACTTTAAAAATATTAAAAAAAATATTAGTAAAAAAGAAAATCAAAACAAAGAAGATATAAATAGCAAAGAAGGTATATAACTAAAAAATACACTAATCACAAAAAAAGCCATAACTACAAAATTAAATAAAAAAATAAACAAAAAAATATAAGGCTATTTCTAATAAAAGAAAATTGGCGGTAATCCTAGAAATAATAATAATAATAATAAAATTTTAGTTTTATTTGGCAAAAAAAAAAAAACTAAATAAAAAATTTTGTATAATATTTATATTTATATTGGTTTTTTTGGTGGAAATATAAATTTTATTAATTTTTCTAAATATAATACTATAATTACTTAATATATTTAAATTTAAATATTAAGAAATTTTTTAGAAAAAAAAAATTATAAAATAAAAAATTAATATAATATTTAAAAAATAAAAAAATTCTTTTATATATTTAAATTATATTTAAATTTAAATATAAAATAATAATAATAATAAAAAAGCAATTAATATATAACTATTATTTGGCTATTTGAAATTACGGTTTTTCGAATAAAAGAAACTACTGGTCTATTAAAAATTAATTTATTTTATAAATTATATTAAAAAAAAAAAATTAAAAATATAAAAGCTTATTTTAATAAATTTTTTTTGGTAGATTTAATAGTAGAAAAATCAATAAAAAAAAATTAATAATAAAAAAATTAGTAATAAAAAAAAAAAAAAAAAAAATTAAAAAAAAAAATTCTTTTATTAATATTATTATTTAAATAATAGCCGTTAAAAACTATTGGATTATTAATTAAATTATTAAAAAAAATAAAAAATATATTATTTTTTTTTTTTTTGATTTATTTTTTAATATATTTTAAATATTAGATATTATTAAAGGATTGCCAATAATATCAAATATTTGGGCGCGGCGGATAATTCGAAAATTATATCAAATACTAAAAAAAATAAAATATAAATATAATTAAATTTTAAATAATATTTTAAAAATAATAAAATAATTTTATTTTGGATTTTTGTTTTAATATTAAAATTTAGTATTATATAGTTTTTTAAAAATAAAAATAAAAATATTTAAAATAATATTTGCTAAAAACAAAAAAAAAATTAATTTTTTAAAATTATTATTATAATTAAATATAATTTTTAAACAAAAAATAAAAATAATAAAAATATCAATAATAAAAATAAAAGCAAATGCTTTTAAATTTTTAAATAATATTATATTATTATAAAAGACATTATTTATATTAATAGTGGAAATATTAGTAATAAAAGCAATAATATTTAAATTATTAGTTTTAATATTTTTGGCAATTAATAAAGTTTTTTTTAATTTTTTTATTTAAAGTATTTAATTTAATATAAATTTTTAATAAAAAAAATGTTTTTTAAAGAAATAATAAACTTTAAAAGTTTAGAAGACTTAAAAGACTTAAAAACCTTTAATGCTTTAAATACAAAAACAAATGGCAAAGTATTAGTAGAATTTTTAGGCTTAGTATTAGGTTTATTAGTTTATATTTTTATAATTTTTATATATTTGCAAAAAATAATTTTTTTTTTGGTTATTTGGAAAAAAAAAGTTTTTAAAATAAAAAAAAACATTTATTTATATTTACTTTATTTTAAAGTCGGCATTTAGTTAAACTATAAGATTTTTAAATTTTATAATAATAAAATTACTTAGCTTATTATCCTTAAAATCTATATTATTATATATAATATAATAAAAACTAATATAATTGAATTAAAATAAATCAGCTAATTAATAGCTATATTAAATCCTTAAATAAAATAGAAAATTTATTTATATTTTATTAATTATTTTAATTTTTATTATTATATTTTATTTTATAGCTATAATTAATATATTAATTATATAATTAAAAAAATATATAATATAATTTATACAAATATATAATATAATTTATACAAATATATAATATAAAAAAAAATTATAGTTTTTATGCCTAAGTTATATAATGGCCGATTTTAGATCTATTATTTATTTAAGTTTTTTAAAAAAGCACTGGCAAATATATCAAATAATAAATAAAATCGGAAATTAAAGAAAAAACTAATTTCATTACTAAAACTAATGGACTAAAGGCCAGTCAGATTAATTAAACAAAAAATAATATAAAATTAAAAATTAAAAATTAATTAACAAAAAAAATAATTGCCCAGCGCAGCGGGCATTACGGAGACTTAATATTAATTATATAAAAAGAAGGTCGTCCAAAAATATTCTATTTTTATGGCTAAATAAGCCAATGTAAATTCTGTTGCCATTAAGCAAATGGCTTTAATAAAGTTAAATTAGCAAATCTAGCGCTTTAGCTTTAAAGCTGGCGCTAATAGTCTTTACTCCAGCATCGCCATACCATAGCCAATAAACTTTATAAAAAATATATAAGCTTATAGCCCTAGGCTAGCGCATTCAAATGCTTTTTTTACTTTTATAATAGCTCTAAAATTAAATATATACAGCTCTTTGAAGTAGTAGGCTAAATTTTGA
This sequence comes from Lachnum nothofagi, assembly GCA_003988875.1. NCBI lineage: Eukaryota > Fungi > Ascomycota > Leotiomycetes > Helotiales > Lachnaceae > Lachnum > Lachnum nothofagi. The sequence goes on from QYSG01016490.1 coordinate 13,189, forward strand.
TGGGGTGACCGGGGTGGGCAATGGCCCGTGCCTGCAGCGGCTCTGGCCCGCACGTGCCACTTCAGCCACTGCGCCACTACGCCACTGCGCCACTGCACTACTGCACCACTGCACCACTTAGCCACTATAGCCACTACAGCTATTATAATCCATATAAACTTATAATTTATAATAATAATAATAATAATAAAGGGTCCT
>QYSG01016501.1:0-11394 GCA_003988875.1 Lachnum nothofagi
AAGGAGAGCTGGACTCTGTCGGCTAAATTACCCCGGACCCAATTTAAGGGGTTCTTCCATATTAAGGGACCACCAAGCTCGCCCGATCAGGAACTTCAGATCGATAGAGTATAGGCATACTAATTAATGATTGCGATATTCTGGCCAATGGCCGATGAAAGCTCAAACTCGGATCAGAGTCTGGGTATGTCACGTGGCTGCTCTCGTGATCTTGATGGTGATAGCGAGCTTGAGATATCGTGTTGTGACAAATGCCCATGAAGAGGTGCAAATTGTGTTTCCAAGGACCGTCCCGAAGATAGCGTGCCGTTGTTGAAAGATAGCGGGAGCTATACTAGACAAGCGTGGAGTCAGAACCTAGCCATAGTCGTCACTTCCTCTTCGACATTTTGACTTGGAAAACTCTCGAATATGCACGACAGCTATAGAGGCCAAAATCAAATGACTTCCCAACATAAGACAAGCCCATATAGAAATCAAGTATGGAGGGAACCACGACGCCGATGACCTCGAAATCCTCGAATATCGACGAAACCTCCACCACAACAACGATTCCAGACCTCAAGAGCAATCCACTTCTGTGGTACAAACTCCACGTATTCATCTATGACCTGAGAAACTTCCAAGAAACCCCCAAGCCGCAGCAATGACTTGACCAGATAACCGACGCATCCTACCTCGGAGCACCCCGTTTCACGGCCGCTGAAGCCTCTTTGCTCAAAGGGTTCATAGTCAACGACAAACGGCAGACTCTAGAGCAGTGTATCGAAAAGACGCTGAAAGAGCGGCTGGAGAGGCGGATGAAGAACAGGGTGGAGAGTGGGGACTTTAGGGTGTGCGCGGCGCATGTTGCTCCGATTTTGGGGAAAGTGTTCCACGTCAAACCGAAAGATTTAGCGAGAGATAATAAATTCTTAGATTTGATGAAGAAATTAGGGTTGGAATGTAAAGAGGATGATGAGTGGAAGGGAATACCGAAGAAGAGTTTTCAGAAGAAGAGAAATAGGAAGCGTTGAGGAAATTAGTGGATGATAGACAGCAAAGTCGGAAGGAAGAAAATTTGCCGCGGTGTCCCATGAAGTGTAGTCGTTCATCGAAAGCTTCAGGCATGGGAACATACGTCTGGACAGGGAGCCTTTTCAACAAGTCAACCCATTCCGGTCCACAAACCCAAACATACAAAAGTTCCAGGGCATCTTTAACGTTGCACAGTCCCCTCAATAACGGCAACTTTACTCGCTTCCTTGGTCAGAATCTCCTCCACCGGCGCTTCTTTATCGCTCTGGCCCTCATATCCGTACGTCTTGTCGGACTCGACAGGGACATGTTCGCGCATGGCAATCCAGGTCGGTATCATTGCGAGATCTATAGCATTACACCATTAGATATCATGGACCATTTTCAGGGAAGAGGAGTGGAACGGATTCTGGGACTTACCGAGAAGAACAGTGTTCACGCCAAGAGGAACCCGGCCACCTTTCCAGTTGCGGGTGTTCAGACCAAATGAGACAGCTTGGGCGAAACTTTCTTGGCCGCGGAGGATGCCAGTGAATCGAGCTGGGTGCGTTTAGCCATCATAGCAGAATCACTCACACAGGTAGAGAATGCATACACAATTCAGAAATATTATCAGTTTTGGTTGACACAAAGTAGTAGAGCCAATTCTGAAGTGACTGCTGTGAGAACTCTATACCAAAATCAGTAACAACAATTGCGAGGTCTGTATATTATAGGCTTTGCTTACGCCAAAGCGCCAGCACAAACCACCCCTCGACGAACCCGCGCCCGTCAGACCAATCCCAAGCCGGAGGACTTGAGGTGTATTTCTCCTGAATAACCCAGCCGTAGGTCCAAGATATGCAGTGCACGAGAACGACGTAGTAAAATCTGAAGACCATTAGCACGTCTCTAACTTCGTGTGAAATGATTGGGAGGATGCACCCGATAGTGATCCTCTTCTTGACGGGCAGCTTTTTGTAGTCAAGCAGGGTGCTGATTAGGTATGAGGATGCTAGAGCTGAGAAGTTGACTGATTACGTTAATAGCTAGGTAGGGAAGGATGATGGTGGAGGGCTTGACGCACCGAGAAAGCCGCTCAAGGCTCGGGCGCGGACGCCGAAGTAATAGGTCTGGAAATCTACAGATCATGTCAGTAGACAGGCATATGGTTTTGGCCAAGCAGGACTTACTAGAATTATACTGATTGAAGTACGCGGCCCAGAAGACCGGCAGCAACAAAATGATCTAAACCCAGGTCAGATGATAAAGTCTCAACAGACTCGGGAAACTCACGTCTCGTCTCGATACTGCCTTACCCAGCGCTTTAATTTCCGCGGTTACGGACTTCTCGGCCACAATTTTGACTTTTGTGCCATCTGCTCGTTGAACCTTTTGCGGAGGGCTTAGGAGGAGAGCAAGCGGGGCGCCTAGGCATTGGAGCACGATAAATACCAAATACACCTCTGTTCTCACTTCATTAGAATGAAAATAAGATATCGAGCAACGCGTTTACTCACGGTATCCAACTTTGCCTTTCTTTTTCTGGGTTGCTGAACTGTCGTTAAGTCAGTGACATACGCCGAGATCGACGGGGTAGTGGACTCACTGGTTCAGTCCAAGGACAATGGCTCCGCCAACTATTGGGCCAGCGGTGCGGAAAATGAGCCAGATGCTATTGGGGCTGTTAGTTGTGAATCGAGATTGACATCGAGGCTCACTTCATGTATTTTCCTCGCTTCGAAGCTTCTGGATACCCCAGAGCAATGGCGCCTTCAGATGCCCAGAATAAACCTGCGCTGAATATTCCAGTCAAGATGAGTCAATATTAAGTAGAGAAGGAGACAGACGAGATACCACAAGCCACGGCTCCGACTAAGACAAGCCAGACGTTTCCCTGTCATCAATTTATTAGCATATTCATAAATTTGTCATTGAAGTCTTGAATCTTACATAGCGGTTATTGCAATACAGTCCTGCGCTATTCATCGAATGCATTAGCCCCTCTTTCCACCTCACCGACGTCTTCGCTGTGTAACGCTTACGAGTAGATCGGATATCCCACAGCACCAAGGAACAACGTATAGCTCAACCCAATTCGATTAGCTATTGGTCCACCAAGTAAACATAGAAAGCCCACTATCACGAATATCATTAGAATGTTCCTTAAATCAACAACGAGAAGCAAGTATATATCACATACTGAGCCCAAATACAAGCGAATTTGCTGCGTTGATCAGAAACGGCGACTGAGCACCACCGGCTCCTAACGAATTCATAGCATTCCAAAGCCCAGGCGCCAGGAAACCTACGCCGCCTATCACCCAGGCATTGAAGAGTGTGGTACGATACCATGTTCGCTTCTGCAGGGGGTGGGGCTCCGAGATTGAGGAAGCCATCTCGACTTGCTGCTGGAACGCAAACAAGAACTTTCGATGAACGAAGAAAAAACAAATTATTCTCTAAATCCGAGAACGATACTCATCATTTACATATTTTCAGCAAAAGGGCATGACAATGGAAAAGTCTTCTGCCCCACTTCCGATCGCCGCAACATTCGAATATATAGGGACGATAGCGCAATACCCTAATCCGTAAAATATCGACATGCTGTGACCTGCCTCTCATGGAGACCTTGCTTGGCGTCGAGAAATGTATAATAGTGAGTCGTGACTGTCTTGTGGAAGGCATCTTTGTCCTTTCTGCGCTGAAATGGATTTAAAGGAAGACTGCTAAGAGACTCTACCTTCTTCAGGCTGTGGCTTTCTCAAAGACCCGGAAGCACCTGGCAGGAGCCCCTGAGTCTCGCTTCTGCAAAGGACGGTGGTTCCTGGTCCAGCATTTCCCAGCCATCGCACTTTCCACCTTTAACCTTCCAGACTACATCCACAACTTTCTTAACGTAAACGAAAACCAAACAACGCTTCTCTGAAACACGACGGACGTGTCGTGATTTTTCTCTGACCACGTGCTAGCCTTTCCGCGAATACTGTACTGATAAGGCGCTGAAACTTTGCTGTAGCGACACCCGGCTGGAATACCGCTGTCTTGTAGGTAGTCAGAGTTCTTTCCCTCGTCCTTTGAGAACGTGAGCGCAATGTCTCTGCCAGGTTCCTGGTTGCAGACTGCAAACTGCCAGCAGCGCATTAGCTTGGGCTCCAGCAAGTGCCGAGATTCTAGAGGAAAGAGCTGCCATAGGTCTGTCAAGGGCGGCAAGTGTGCCCCTTTGCTCGCGCATTCCTACCATGCTTCTCTTCAGCAATGTTTTGTAAGCATAAACACGAGCCTCTGGGAACTATAATGTCTTACTCGCGGACAGTTTACTTTCCGAGATACTCAACCACGCTGGTAACAGGTTCGTCTGAATCGCCTCGAAAGCCTGGGTAAGGAGTCCAAAGCCGGAAGCCGGAAGAAGCTATAGATAGACATTCAGACAGAAAAGGGGACGACCGGCGGGGGAAAGAGGCAGCACGGTCCGTTAGTTTCGCGCCGCTCAACCTTGCTACAGATATTGTACACAAGGAACACCGCTAGATTCCGCTTAAGCCTCACAATGGCCTGGCTTCACTACCTTCAAGCCGCCGTTTCGAACTTCGGGCAGCCCCGCAAAAGAGGAAACTTCTTCTTTTCTCTAGCTAGCATTCCCCGCGCTGACTCTCTGCTTGACTGATAGGGTTCAGTCAAAAGGAGAAGAAACATTTGCCGTCATGGACCGCCATGCAAGAGACGACCGGGACAACGTTGCCATACATATTACGGTTATTGACTCGATCCGCACCATTTTAAATTTTAATAATTCGATTTGCACTATTTTATAAAAAATGACTTGATTTGTACCTTTTTTAATAATATTAATTTTATTTAGCTAATATATTGCAATTAATTAATTATAATAATAATTACATAGTAAATTTGCTGCATTATACTTAATATATTAAGCATTCCGCCGCAAACTCAAAAATTTTTAATTTTAATATAAATTATTATTTAATTTATTAATTTTAAATTATATTAATATAATAATTATTTATTTAAATTACTTAAAATTAAAAATGCAATATTCCTAAATACTTTTCTAATACTAAAAACAATTCTAGGAAAAACCTATTTTTAGCAAATATAAAAAATAAAATTATTATGTAAAACAAAAACAAAATATTATATATTCAATTTATGCCTTTTGCTATTTTAGCTAATACAATAATAGTTACTTATGATCATCCGTTAAAATCACTATTATTTTCTTGTTTTTCATTGCTAAAGCCGCTAGTTTCAAAGTTATTTATATTGATGTACATACTTTTCAAATTTCTTATTCTCTTTTGATTCTTATTAATATAGCAAAAGATTATTAGTAATAATATTACTATTTATTGTTTAAATATTTTAATTAAACCAAAAGAAAAATCGGTAATATTAGAAAATCAATAAACTTTTTTTTTTGGCAGAGGCAATTATACTAATAATTTTTTAGTAGAAACAAACACTTAAAAGACAAAAGTTTTCTAGGCAAAAAGCCTAATAGCTTTAATTGCTTTAGAAATAGCATTATTTACAAATAAATCATTTAATTTATAGTCGTTATCGTTGTTGTTAAATGCAATGCAGCGGCTAAGGTCTAGTAATAGAAGTTCTTCTATTTTACGGCATCTTTGTTTCTCCGCAATTCTCTTAATTTTGGCATTTATTTCTACTTTTTATTAATAATTAAAACATTTTAAATCTAATATTTTTTTATTATTGGCTTTAGTGGTTTTGGTTTTAGGCTATTTTTTAAATTTAATAATTACTTTGTTTTTAGTTTTAAGCTTTAAATTAAATTAAATAAATAGCTTTCTTCTAATTTTTTTTTTTTTATTAAAACATTTAGTTTTAGTTTTAAAAGTAGTTTTTTAATTGGTGAACTTTTATTTTTTGACTTTAATTGTAGTTAATCATACTTACTATTCCCATTTAACAAACTCTTTTTTATCGGTATTAATTAAAAGCTCGGAAATTATGGCTTAATTATTAATATTATATTCTTTAAACTCAAATTCGGTAAAAAGCTTAATGTTATTATTTCCTTCTGCTTTAATTCCCTCTAGCTTTTTTTTATTTTATTTTTTGAATTCGCTAGCCGCATTAAAATCGCTAAATCCATTTTTATCATATATTTATTAAATTTATTTATTAAAAAAAAATTAATTGGAATAGTAACTTTTATAATAGCCGAATTGCCTATATTAACTATATTTTTTTTTAATTTTTTTAAAATAATAACTATAAATTTATTGAATTTTAGGTTTTTTTTTACAGTAATATCAAATTAATAATTAAATAATATCGTTAGTTTTAAATAAATCGAAATTTATTGGCGTAATAAGCTTGTAATAGGTCTATTAATATACTTTAAATTTATATTGCTAGCAAATATATTAATATGGATTTTTATTAATTTTTTTAATAGCGGCAATGGTATATAAGCAAAGTAAAGCAAATTCCTAATATATTTAATAAATATAATGGTTTTTTATTATAATTTTTGCTTCTTTGTTATTTTAAATATTTTAATTTAAATTTGGAAAAGTAATAATTTGGAAATAGTTTTTTAAAGTTTAAACTAAAAAAACAATATTAAACAAAGAAATAACAATATAGTCTTAAGTTTATACTTTTTTGAATTTAAATAACTTCTAGGCTTAATTGGCTAATATATTGTTATTGCCAAACATAACCTTAAAATTACTATATTCCCAAAATAACTTTATTATCTATTGATTGATTTTATTAAACATAATAAAAAAAAGCAAATCTCAAATTTTAAATTAAATATTATTAAATAATTTGGTAATATTACTAATATTATAATTAAATCGGCCAATAGAAAAGGCAATCTAAGTAAATTTTAATAAACCAATATTAATAATATATTTAATTGTTTTTTTATTTATTATTATAAGCTTTTTAAATGCCGTATTTGTAGCCTTAATAATTTAAATTTAAATTATTAGCCAAAAAACATTGTAAACCTCTTTGCTAAATTTCTTATAAAAATTATTGGCCAAATACTAATAATAATAGTTATAATAAACTTTAGGAAAAACGTTTTTAATAGTATTTTTAATATTTTTATTTTTATTGCTAATAAAACAAAAATTATTTAATAATAAATTATTAAAATTGCTATATCGTTCTCCTAATCAATTAATTTAAAAAGCTTTTTTAAAATAAAATATAAAATAATTCCATTAAAATTTATCCTTAATAAAAACAAAGGCCCAAACAATCAAAAGCAAATAGCTATTGGTGTTAATAACAATTATAATTAATAGCATTATAACATATTTAGATTTTATATAAATACTATTAAAAATATAAAATTAGCACAAATTCCAGAAATTTTTGCGGAAAAAAGCAAATGCAATAAAAATAGTTTTAAACCAACGGCTATATTTATTAATTTAAAAATTACAATAGTTATTTTTGTTAACAGCCTATATTCTCTTTATATAATCGGAAAAATACTAGAAATTTACGCTTTTATTTCCATTAATATCTACTAGGATTTGCTTTTTTGCTTAATATACCTATTAATATAATATATTTATTATATAGTAATATAAGTCGATTCATTGCTAAATATCTTTAACGCCAATTTTATAATTAAAAGTAATATTTTATTTCATTTTTTATGCAAAATATCATACGAAATTCCTGCTTAAAAACTTCTAATAAATAATTAAAAGATAGGAATATAACTAATACATTGATATTACAAATATATTATTTTTTTTAAAAAAGGAAAAACATAAATAAAACAAGTATTTTTTATTGAAACATTTAAAAATAAAGTATATATTAAAAGAAAAAACAATAAAAACCCAAAATTAACCAAAATCAAAAATAAAAATTTTATAATTTTATTTGGTATTTTCTATATTATTCTATTTGCGATTTAAATTAATTAATAATGCTAAATCTTTTTATTTTTTTCCTTTGATAGTATTTTAATAACCTACTATTTTAGCAATATTAATAGAAAACTATAAGCCAAAAAATTATTGTAACAATATTTTTAATTGGCTAAAAGAAAGCAAATGCCTTAGTTGTTTTGGTTTAGGCGGTATTATTAATAATAGTAAATATATTAAATATATGCTATTACCATTGTAAAACTAGGCAAATTAATAATTAAAAAAAAAAAATAATAACGTAACTAAATGTAAATTTAGCTAAATTATTTATTTATTAAATTTAGAAATATATATTAATTTAATTAATATTAAAATTATAATTTATATAATTATTTATATAAAATTTTTTTTTAATTTAAGTTTTTTATTTTATTAGTTTTGGCCTAATTACTTTTATTAATAATTTAAATAAAAACTTTTAAATAAAATAATTAATATATAATATTATTTCGATAATATTTAAAAAAATAATATAGAAATTAAAATAATTAATTATTAGTTTATATTAATAATTAATTTTAAAAATATATTTTATTGATATTACTGGCCAATTTTATTTGTATATAAAAGCCTAATATTAATTATATATATATAAATCTAGAATTTATATATAGTTTTAGTTTAAATGAAATTGGTTAGACTCCGCTATTTAGGCATTTTTAACAGTTATCAATAATCCTTCTTCTTTAATATTCGATTATAATATTATTTTTATTAAAAACAATATTTTGCCATTAAAAACAAACCTTTTTTATTAATTATATATTATTTTTAATTTTGCTAATATGCCTTTTTGCCAAATCTCTGCTATTGCCGCTATTTCCGCGGATTATAACCCCAAATATATTATTATGTTTTTATAAAAACTTAGTAATATAATATCTTTTTTTTCTAATAGTATTATTATTACAAACACTATCCAAAAACCTATAGCTCCTACTTGCAAAAGTTTTATAAATAAATTTTAATAAATAAAACTAGTAATAAAATATTTTAAAACTAGCTAAACCAACTTTAAAAAAATAATTTAAATTATATAAATATTTTTTTTATACCTAAATACAATAAATACTAATTAATAACAATTAAAATAATATAGTTTAATTGATTAATAGCAAAGAAATAATTTCTAATACTACTGAAAATATAAAGTTTTTAATAAAACTAAAAACAAAAAAAAAATCGCCAATTTCCCTAAAAAAACAGTAATAATATAGTAATTAATTAATAAAACTTTTAATAATCTTTTAGAGAAAATTAAAACACTTATTAACAATATTTCTACCGAAAAAAAAAAACATCTTCGTCAATACTCTGGCTTTACTGCCGCCCCAAATACTTAATTTACTATTAATAAAATTTTAAAATAAAATATTAAAATAAAATTAAATAGCGTTATGGCCAAATATACCTTATATATTTTAAATTTTATTAATAATTTATTTTATTTGTTTTATTTTTAATTTATTTTATTTGTTTTATCTTATTTATTGTCCCAAAGTACTTTCCTTTTCTATTAACTTCTACTGGCTTTATTCCTTTCCTATTTAAACTTTTTTTTTTATTTATTTTTTTTTTTATTATTATAATAGCAAATTTTTATTTAATTATTATTGCTTTGGCTATAGCCCCTCCCCCACCAATCCTATAAAATAGCTTCGCAGTCAAATGCCACTTAAATAATACGGATTTTGCTGCTTGCCTATTTTAATGGAATATTTGCCTTGTATATTAAATATACTATGTAAACTATATAAAACATATAATAAAAATCTATTAATAGATTATTTTATATTTTAAATAAATCTTTATTTTTAATTTAAAAATAAAATCTATTTAAATTAATATTTTATTCTGCTTATTTTCCAAAAAATCGGAAGATCTAATGGCTACAAAGCTTAGTTATTTAATATATTAAAACAAATAAAATATATAGTAAATTTATAATTTCTAAATAAATCAATAGCTATAATATAAATAATTAAATAAATTAATAAATAGTAATTTACTTTAAATTTTATATATGCCCGTAATTCTAATATCTTAATTATTTTTTTTTTTTTGCTTAATTTATTTAGTTTAATTTCTTTTAGCTAAATTTCCCAAAAAAAATTCAAAATAAGCAAATATTTAGAATTTTATATAATTCTAATTTTATTTTAAATATTTTTTTATTACCAATTTTTTAGAATTTTTTCTAGAAAAAATTATTATTAATTCTAAGTGGTTTTTTGCTTTTTAAAGCCTTGCCATTTATATTTCCGGCGTTAAGGCTTTGCCAAAACTTAGGAATAGTTTTATTTTCTTTTAATGCTTAAAAAGTTTTTCGAAACTTTTGATATTATTTAATATATATTTAAATAAACCTAAAAACAGCCGAAATCAGCCGGAATCAGCCGAATCCAATTAATAAATATATAAAATATATAAGTTGCAAATTGCTTTGCATTTATAGAATTTGTGGTATTGTTAGTAATAAATTAGGTTTAGTATAAATTAACTTAATATACTAGGGCAAGGTTTATAGCTTGGGAATTAAAAATCTTTATACTAGCGTAAAAATTAAAAAAGGTGCGGATCGAGTTATTTTTTATAAAACAGTGCGGATCAAGTCATTAAAATTTAAAATGGTGCGGATCGAGTCAATAACCGTACATATTAAGCAACTGATAATTACTAGCTGAGGGTGTGAGAAGCACGAGTGCCGGTACAAAATTTGGAGGGGCAAACCTTCAGCCAGTATCTTGGATTGGTTATCTCGATTTGGAACGCATGGAGAACATCTCGATGTCCGCACCTCCCACGCCAATCGGTTGCCCGTTCAATCACCTACCACTATGATACCTCCAGCTCGCATCTTTGAGCCCGGTTTGATAGCGAGCTCATCACCTTACGAGATGCATCTATTCCTGCGGAAAAGGAGAGATTTCCATCCTCATCAATCTTCCCCTCCCACCAAAGCGACTACCCGCCCATCGGCGTCACCACCGAAATAACAGCCACCAACACACCCTCTCACACCCACCAACGACGACCCTCCTTCAGCAGCCTCCTCAAACTCTACAACGTCACCAACCCCAGCACAACTCCCCAGAGCGCCATCTCCGGAAGGACGAAGAGCAGCACAGCGGTCCTCGATAATCACGGCCGGCCGTGGACAGGGGGTGAGGAGCTGCCAGCGATAGAGCAGACGGCTAGCGGGAATAGCTTTACGACGTTCTGTAGGGATGCGGTGGGGAAGCTGGATGGGGACAGTAGTGTAGGAAGGAAGTCCGAACATGCGGAGGTAAAATCGCGAAGCTCCTCGGCCGCCGAGATCGTTCCCACTTACGAACTGACTACCAATAATATCTCAATGGGCACGGGGACATTACAATGAGGGGGAGGCTATGACAGTTTCGGGCTGTTAAAGCTCAATGGTCAAAGCGCTGGTTTGGGGGCG
>QYSG01016512.1:0-12959 GCA_003988875.1 Lachnum nothofagi
AGCAGGGAATGATCCCTTAAGGGACGATTCATTTTTGTTTGCGGAGAAGATGCAGAGGGCTGGGTATCTTCCCTCTGATTTTGAATTTAGAAGATTACTAACACGAGACCAGAGTACCCGTGAGATTCCATATTTTCCCTGGTCTGCCACACGCTTTCAGAAGGTTCGATGACCTGCCGTCGAGTAAGAGGTATGATGAGATTATGGTTGAGAGTTTGAAGTGGGCGCTTGAAGGTCCGAAGCAGCCGACAAGGGAGAATGAGGCTGTTACAGTGGTGGTGGAAGAGCAAACGACTGGAAAGATAGAAGCATAGACAGATATAAATTTGAAACCATTTATACATGATATAGAAATTGAACACCTATACCGCCTATCAGCGATTGATGATTACGAGCTTTCTCGGGTCTGAAGTCGGATCTTGAAGTCGCGTCCTAACGTGATGGGGAACACCGGATGCTTTGGTGCAAAAAAAAAGAACTTGATTCAAGAAAGACGCAGAAACAGCAAAAACTAAAATGGAGAATTGACATGTACAAGAGAAACACGAATTTTGGTTTAAATTTTGTGAAGATGGAAGCGCGACGCGTTTTCGGGTGACATCACTTCATCTCGCATTTGTTGACAAGGATCATCTGCCCCTCCACCGACCTTCACATCTTCAGCACCTCACCACCACCACCCAATCCCCAATTCCACCGTTCAAATGCCAGAAAGTGCTCCCAAGATGTCTCGCACAACCCGCGAAATCCTCACAAAAGTCCGCAAAATAATCCCGCCCATGCTTGAGAAATTCCACAAAGGTAGATACCCCTCTTCACTCCTCTCCCCATCCCCCTCAAGCTCTCTCAAACGGGCACTGACACCTCATGGAATCATAGGACAAATGGGTAGAGTAGCAGTAATAGGCGGCAGCGAGGACTACACCGGCGCGCCCTACTTCTCTGCTATGGCCTCCGCAAAGCTCGGCGCTGACATGGTATCCCCTCCCTCAAATATCATCCTATCTCTCCTTCCTACCCCTTTTCAACCCAAACTAACCCCTTCTTCTATCTTCCAGAGCCACGTAATCTGTGAACCCGGCGCCGCAGCCGTCATAAAAACCTACTCCCCAAACCTCATGGTGCACCCGCTCATGCGCCAATCCACACACACCTCGTCCTCCGCCAGCCCCTCCACCATCGCATCCTCTATTATCGCCATGCTCCCGCGCCTCCACGTCCTCGTTATCGGCCCCGGCCTCGGCCGCGACAAGCTAATGCAAGATACCTGCGCATTGGTATTAAAAGAAGCGAGAGAAAGGAAGATACCATTCGTGTTAGATGCCGATGGGCTGGCCCTGGCGCAGGAGAAGCCAGAGCTGGTGCAGGGGTATCGGGAGTGTATACTGACTCCAAACGTGGTTGAATTCGGGCGGCTATGTAAATCGAAGGACCTCGATACCTCGAACCTCGACGGCGCTCAAGGCGCAGAGGAACTAGCGAAAGCCTTTGGCGGCGTCACGATACTCCGCAAGGGGCCACAAGATTTTATATCTAATGGGGAGAAGACATACATCTGTGATATCGAGGGAGGACTGAAGAGGAGTGGAGGACAGGGGGATACGCTGACGGGGAGTTTAGCGACGTTTCTCGGGTGGCGGAAGGCGTATTTGGATGGGCTGTGGGAGCATGAGGGGGAGATTGGGGAGGTGGAGGGGCTGGCGCTGGCGGCGTTTGGGGGGAGTGCGGTGACGTTTAACGGAGGAGGTTCATAATGCGTTTGTGAATCTATTTGAGGAGCCGGCGGCGAAATTGTGAGGGAGATGTAATTTAATGTATAAAARATATGATTAATGACTAAAGGTTTTTATATATAGTATATTCACACAGCTTCACAGTCCAATATTTTTCTTTGGCCTTCCYCCTCCWGGCCAAAAACTCTCTCAGATGGSCCAACTTCGTAGCCCAAGATGCTAGTCGAAAGGCGGCTCACGCCTGCCCCACTGAAGGTCTCGATGTAGTATCACTGAATCGCACGCTTTCCAGCGAGCTCTGGCRAACCGCGAACCAGGGGATCGTTGGCCTTCACGTGTACCTGCGACTATCCATCGAATATCCCGGTTGTATCTAAAATATCCATCYTTTTCAGATGCTTCAGCTCCATCTGAAAGGATGCGCCTCGGTATTCAACACAAACTCATCCAAACTCACCAAACTCGGCTCACTATACAACAAATAATAATACTTCAGCGTCTCCGCCAGCCAAAACGTCTCCATCGAATCCTCATGCTCMGGCTTCTCATCCATRACATTGATCAGCCTCGCRGCCGCTATCTCCGTCCTCGTCGCCTTCTCCACCGCCTCGAACATCTTCCAGCCCTTCTCCAGCCATTGAGGATCGGCTGTTAGGCGGTACATGATGAACACGGATTCGATGGCTTCGGGACGAAGCTGGTAGGAACTGTCGTCGACGGAGGTGAAGCCGGTTCCTTCGCCGCTCCACTCGCATTCGTTGGGGTCCCGGCAGACCTCGACGTGCGAGAAGTCGGGCATGACCCCCGAGGGCGTGTTGCCGTAGCCCCAAACACAGCCATCGGTGAGCYTCCTGCCTATCTCTAGTTCTTCTGGCGAGTTGCTGATGCGGGATCCGAGGGCGACCATGCCGCCGGTRAAGCAAGCCAGGTGCTGGAACTGCCCGTCGAGCTTGGGCGGGTCGTCATGCAGGTTTAGGTTTCCGGTCATGAGGATATCGGGRTTCCCAGGGACGTTGGGCCGGAAGATGATTCTTTTAGTGAAGGCGGCGAGGGAGGCGCGGTACATTTTGAGGTACTGCGCGGAGATGTTGTGGAAGAGGAGGTGGGTTTTTGGCAGGTATTCGTACGCTGAGTCGGAAAGRACTCCCAGAGAAAATATCTTGTTCTGGAAWGTCAGCTGTGGCCCAGTGCARTTTGCCYGRATGGGCCACATCCCAGGCAGCGCCGTTGTATCCTGTGTCTTTGCCAATTGATCCGTAACAATCTGGATAGCGGCGGCGTACTTTAGATCCCCCGTAACCTGACTYAAACGTATAAACTCYAGACTYAGACTCGCGATTTGCGCAATAATCACTTTGTCCTCGCCCGGCAGCTTCTCCTCCGTCGCATTCTTCCAGTAATAATRYGGCACCGGCAGGCCGCTCTCCGTGTCAAACACCTTATATATAAACTCTCCTAACTGCATCGCCTTATGCAAGAGAATCGGATACTGATGCCCGCTGACATCCCAAGCGCCCAGCAGCCCGCCCAGGTACCGAATCGTGACTTCGAAGACGGGGATTTTGTCCGCCTTGGGCGACGAGAAGTCGATCATCTCCAATGCYTTGATAGCATCCTCRAACTCRGCATTCATGCCCATTATATATAAACTATCCAACGAATCGACCAATGTCGCCGCCCAGCCGACAAAAGGGTCCTTCTTGCCCCCGGACACGGGCAGCACCTCGTCGTGTCCCCACGCATGGTCCTTGTATCCCTTCCAAGCATGCTTGAACGCCTCTTCAACTTTGGCGCGCCGTTGTAATCTTAGGGTTCTCGCGGCCGCAGATTCGGGAGGGAAGTCGGTTTGGATCTTGTATCGCGTGCGTTGCGTGGCTTGCGGRAAGTGTATCTCGTCTCGGGAGGAGAGGAGGAATATTAATATRACGAGGCTGAAGAGCAGGAWATGGCGAGCGCGCAGCCGGAAACGAAAGCAGGGAGGGCGCTGGACTCGTGAGGTTRGGGGCAGCTTRTCGTTRAGCTTGCTCATGGTGAGCAAAGATGATATATACTGGGTTGAGGCGAAGCTTGAAAGTGCATATCTCTGGGARTGAAATAGRTACCSCGTGCTAGCTATRAAGTGTGGAGAYGGTGATGTAGTGCGGGTTCGGTGGGTCGCCCCTAAAGCTGCCAAGACCCAGGGATCGTGATGTGCGAAGCTGGCGGGGATTAACGAATGGATGTCACTTTAGCTTTGGAAKGACAATAGTGCATYCAAACTTGCGAAGTATGGTTGGATAGRGGAGTTTATRAGGCCGAAAGTAAGATTGACGTTTTGAAATGTAAGCCAAAGTCAAGAGTTGTTGGAAAATAGGAGTAATCAATGAAAGTATCTAATTTCCCTGTTCTTTTGGTATCATTCTATAACGACCGGCTGATCTATACACATGCACGTCGATCATCATATGCACAGTAGGTATCCCCATCCAAATATGTTCATTACAGCGTCCTGGTTGTTGACGTTTCAAGCTTCAATACATCCCTAATTCCTCCACCCTCCACCCGTGACCTGAACCAAACTCCCTCCCCATTCATATGTAGACACCCAATGTCTCCCATTTACARCATCATCATGCCTGCGGCAACGAGGACGATGATGCCAACCATGCCGGCCTTCGCATCAGCCATGCTGGCGGCGCTCTTGGCAGTAGAAGAGGACCCGGCGGCGGCGGTACCAGAGGCTGCTGCTGCTTGGGTTCCTAAACACGAATCAGTACAAGATTGGATGTCGATATGTTGAATTGGTACACATACCGTTCTTAGAAGACGCCTTGGTCGCAGCGATAGTTTCGCAAGTCGACATGAGRGTAGAGTTGCTCATGAGRGCATCTAGTTTAGTYTGAGCAGCAGTTGCCTCTTCTTGTACCTTAGCTGCCTTGGTCGCATTGCCCTTAGTGGCCTGGTTGAGAGCAGTGGTGTTGCCGGCCAAGGAGATGAGCTTCTGYAGAGATGTCATGCCCTTGCATTCAGCCTTGGTCTTCTGAGCAGCGTCGATGACGGCGCATGTCGATACCAAGGTGGTGTTGGCCTGCATGGTTGTAAGYTGGGTGGCAGCATCAGAGGCCTTGGCTTGGAAGTCTGCGATCTTGGTGGCGTTGTTCTTGGCTTTGGAGGCCAGCTTGGTCTCGTTGGATGCAAGCTTCACGATCGATTGCAGGTGATTCATCTCGGCGCAGAGGCTCTTATCGGTGACAGCCTTGGTGGTGCCATTTTTGTCTCCCTTRGCCAYAGCGGTGGCGACGAAGAGGGAGATCAGGATGCTAGAGAACTGCATGTTGAYGGCTTGGGGATATATGAAGAATATTTGAATGGTATTTGATTTTTAAAACAATGAGAACGGTCCTGCCGAAAGAATAATATTGTTTAGAGAAGTAAAGAATGATGTCYARATGCTACTGGAGAAACATACATCCAAGCCTTTTATGACAAGAATCGACTGATGCGGCTTGAATGCGGCTCCACCCCCAACTTCTAAGAATACAGCTGCCGAGTCCTGGCAAGTGCATGGGCGCCAAGCCTGTCACATTGATAGTGGCAGAGTGGAACGGACTTGCTACAAACCGGCTATCAACAGGGAAGCAGGAATCGATAGGACTGGTGTGAAGGATAGGACCAAACAAACATTATGGATTTGTTTACGGGACATTGATTGATCGACTCGAAGAAACGCCACGTAATCTGTGGTGTGGCTCTTTCTTCAGATCCTCAAGGCATAGGGATRTGAGACTTCTTGCCTGCGAGGATCAGAGAATTGCGTCTTGCTAACGGCCAAGCCCACTTATTCATGCCAACGTTTCGCGACTGGCGAAAAACGATTGGTCTAGAATTTTATTCTCCGAAACTTCTGGTGTTGGGAAGGTGGTGATGGGGTAAGTCAGAGCGGCTGTGGGTTTGCGCAAGCGATGTTTCATAAAATCGCTCTCGCTGATTCTTCCCTGAAATGCTAGCCAGAAAATTGATGTACTCTCCCCCCCTTAATGAACCTAAAAGAGTGGAGCCGTGCACGGATAAAGGTGTCACGCTTTTGGCCGTGCCAGCCTTGCCGCGCTAACATTCATACCAGGGGGGGATAGTAACA
Organism: Lachnum nothofagi; assembly: GCA_003988875.1. NCBI lineage: Eukaryota > Fungi > Ascomycota > Leotiomycetes > Helotiales > Lachnaceae > Lachnum > Lachnum nothofagi. The sequence goes on from QYSG01016512.1 coordinate 5,851, forward strand.
GTTTTAGAGCCACAGTAATGGCTGTTTTTAGACCTGAACCATCTGATGCCCGTTTGCTCACGGAGCGTACGTTGACATTGGTTTGGACTAAGGGGAATGGCAAAGATGTGTGGCTGGGGCTTGCGCGTATAGGGCGACCATGATGAAGCCAACGGTTTTCAATAATGGAACGAGATTAAAGGATTAACTTTGATGCTGAAAAGAACAACAACGGTCATGTGATGAGGRACTCTAACTTTCAAAGAGAGTACCGAAGGGAGCAGACTGGAAGCCCTGCTCAACAAAGTGGCTGGGGAGCGACAGAACCGAAAACCACTAGGTCATGACTCCATAGTCCATAATTGACCAAAATGGGGCCTTCAAACATCTAAAACCTCCAGACGTTTGGGTGGAGACGCAGGAGGACGTACGCATTGGAGTCTCCTCGAGGGACAGAYTTTGTTTCGCATCAGCTCCAAGGGAGGAGAAGCCTGTGATCGTGACCAAGGTCAAAGGAACCAACTGTCCTTTGTCTCTTCTACGTCTGACTGAACAGTATTATTTCCACGAAGGWTCGGTGCASCGTAATCGAGATCGTGATAGCTTCTTGAAGCTTYCTGAACTCCAGAGCTGYAGTAAAGGATGTCTTTGTCCCRCTCCAGTTCCCTTCGCCATTTGGATGACTTCGGAGGTCCAATTTTCATTGCACAARTATACMAAGTTCGTAAGTGACATTTGTCCGGACAGCTGCAAGAAGTTGTGAAGGCAAGAAGGTGCTCTTGATGAAGGCCCTGAAGGATTTCGGCCCTGGGCTTGGGAGGCCGCGGCCCACCACGCGAGTTGCAGGGGTGTGCCTTCCGTACATCCCACCCTCCAACAAAGGCAAGCTTATGTGCTTCCATATTCGATGCTCAATAGCTCCTCACTCGTGCAACCCAGTTGTGATTAAAGGCTCTACAGTCRCAATCTCCGGTTGTGCGACGATGCTCATCCGACCTTGAAAGCAACATCTGCGAGATATCGCGTTCCCGCTACTCTGGGCGCTGTCGCAGATCATGGCTGGGCACAACGAAGAAGCGGCACAACTGCTGCCTCTCGAGCAGCATGAGAAGGAACGAAGATCAGAAGAGACGGTCTCCTCAGCATCGACGACGAGTCTGGTATTCGAGCGCATCAGCGAAAGAGCGGGCGAAAGTAATGGGAGGTCGGTGAACGGGCACGACAAGATGGTCACCCCGAAGTTCCCTCCAAGAGGCCACTCCGCTCCATACGCRGACTCAGAAGACTCGCGAGAACTTCATGATGATGAAGAGAAGGAGGAGGACGATCTCGAGAATGGCCCTTTCATCAAYAAAGGTCCTAATAAGGCATTAGACAAGAAGTTCCGACGGTTGATATGGGTCATTGGGGGCGTATTCATAGGAGCTTGGGCATTCGCATTAGTTGTGTTCCTATTCCGACAAACGTATCGACATCCCTCCGAATCCCCTCACGATCCCGCGGCGACTGCAGTGAAAGGACACGGGAGGAAGGTTACATTAGATCAGGTCCAAAATGGACAATGGCGGGCTACCAAGCACGACATAAGCTGGATCGAAGGTGCAAATGGCGAAGATGGGTTATTACTCGAACAAGGCACCGGCGGCAAGGATTATTTGATAGTAGAGGATGTGAGAGGAACAACTGGTGATGGAACAGGGGCGCTCGCGTCCAAGACCCTGATGACACGGGGCTACTTCGAATACGAGGGCAAAGGATACAACCCAAGCAAGACATTCCCTAGCAAGAATCTAAAGAAGGTTCTCATTGCAGCAGACTACGAATCGAATTGGAGGCATTCATTCTATGCAAAATATTTCATCTTCGATGTCGAGACGCAGACTGCCGAAGCCCTTGACCCTGCAAATCCAGAAGGGAGGATACAATTAGCAAGCTGGAGCCCTCAGAGTGACGCAGTCGTGTTTACGAGGGACAACGACCTATTTCTGCGAAGGCTAGATTCGCAGAATGTCACCCAGATCACGACAGACGGCGGCCCGAATTACTTCTACGGAGTTCCAGACTGGGTCTACGAGGAGGAAGTATTCGGAGGGAATAGTGCTACATGGTGGGCTGAAGATGGCAAGTATATTGCTTTCCTCCGTACCAATGAATCTGCGGTGCCCGAGTATCCAGTTCAGTACTTTCTCTCAAGGCCGAGTGGTGTCGAGCCACTCCCCGGAGAAGAAAATTATCCCGAGGTCAGGCAAATCAAGTACCCCAAAGCAGGCGCGCCAAATCCCTTTGTTGATTTGCTATTCTACGATATCGCCAAGGGAGATGTGTTCGAGGTTAAAGTAGCAGATAGCTTTGCACCTGACGATTTACTCATCACTGAGGTGGTYTGGGCTGGTTCAACTGGGAAGGCCCTCATTCGTGAGACCAATCGGGAGAGCGATATCTTGAGGGTCGTGCTAGTCGATGTTGAAGTGCGCACTGGGAGGACTGTGCGTACTGAAGATGTCCAAAAGCTTGATGGAGGTTGGTTTGAGGTATCTCAGAAGACTAGATTTGTTCCTGCAGATCCTGCCAACGGTCGACCTCAGGACGGGTACATTGATACGATCATTGACAATAACTACGACCACATTGGATACTTCACGCCCTTAGATAACCCTGATCCAGTCAAGCTTACTTCTGGAAACTGGGAGGTCGTTGATGCACCATCTGCTGTGGATTTGAAGAATAATCTGGTGTATTTTGTCTCGACCAAAGCTTCTTCAATCCAGCGTCAGGTCTACAGCGTGAAGCTAGATGGTACGGAACTCCAAGCATTGACGGATGAGACCAAAGAAGGATACTAYAGTGTGTCRTTTTCCAGCGGTGCAGGCTACGCGCTTGTGAATTACGATGGTCCCAACATCCCATGGCAAAAAGTCATCAGCACGCCCAGCAATTCCGACCACTACGAAAGCATCATCGAGGAAAATGGAAATTTAGCAGAGTTGGCCAAGAAGAGCGAGCTACCCGTTAAAATCTTCTCGACTGTGAACATCGATGGATTTGATCTCAACGTCGTTGAACGGCGGCCACCATTCTTCAACGAGAAGAAGCAATACCCAGTACTCTTCTTCCTGTACGGTGGACCCGGATCTCAACAAGTGAGCAAAAGCTGGTCAGTCGACTTCCAGTCCTTCGTTGCCGCCAATCTYGGCTACATCGTCGTGACCGTCGACGGGCGTGGGACAGGTTTCATCGGGCGCAAAGCACGCACCATCATCCGCGGCAACATCGGGTACTACGAAGCTCGCGACCAGATCGAGACGGCCAAGATTTGGGCTGCAAGAAAATACGTCGACGAGTCGCGCCTCGCAATCTGGGGCTGGTCCTACGGCGGGTTCCTAACACTCAAGACGCTCGAACAGGACGCTGGGCAAACTTTCTCTTACGGCATGGCCGTCGCACCCGTGACCGACTGGCGCTTTTACGACAGCATCTACACGGAACGGTATATGCACACGCCGCAACACAATCCGGGCGGCTACGATAATTCTAGTATTAGTAATATGACGGCACTGCATAAGAATGTGCGGTTTTTGGTCATGCATGGCATTGCCGACGATAATGTGCACATGCAGAGCACGCTGACGCTGATTGATAAGCTTGATCTGGGGGGTGTGGAGAATTACGATGTGCATGTTTTCCCGGATAGCGATCATRGGATCTTCTTTCATAATGCGAATAGGATAGTTTATGATAGTGAGTCAATTCCCTTGTTGTAAGAAGAAAAAAAGAGGAGGTGTCAGCTAACAGGTTTGCAGAGTTGAGCAACTGGCTCATCAACGCGTTCAACGGCGAATGGCTTCGCACCTCGAACGCAGTTCCAATACCGAACAAAAGGAGGAGCATCGAAGCTTCACAATAAGGCATATGCATATGGGACGGCGTTCACGGTGTTCACATACTCGGAAGGAAGGCAGATATTTGTTTAAAGATGTTTGTCATTGATACATAGCTAGAGGATAAGGATATTATCCAAATAAAGATACGCTTGTACCTCTATCCCCGCGTCCAGCGCGGTCATCCCTCCTTCGTTCAGTACTCATTACTCATAAATCATTACCTCATTATTCATTATTACTTACATCCCCCTCTTCTTTGATCTTCCCCTTACTCATCACCCGCTATCTTTCTCAGCGCACCCATCCACAGCTCCCCGAAGCTCAGCGGCGTGCTCTCGCTCGCTAGCTCCAGCACAGGCGCCTCTTCCGGGATCGCGATGTCCTCGAAGCGCGTGGCTGGCTTCTTTGCTGTCTCGAGCCTCTCCCAGCCCGGCGCACTCCCTGAGCCCGCGAGCAGGTTCTCGCTCGCGCGGCCCGAGAGCAGCGGGTGCGTGAAGAGCTCGACGCTCTTCTCGGCTTTGAGGGTTGAGGTGGGGATTGGGGGCGAGGGTGTGGAGGGTGAGAGGGAGCTGAGCAYCGACTCGCCCCACGAGCTACCGGAGTAGTCTRGGATCGAGAGGAGGAGCTTGGGGAGTGATGGCGTGGGGTTTGTGTGGTTTGGTGAGGGAGAGATGTTGCGACGGCCGACGGGGTAGTGCGCGGGATTGCTCTCCGCCCACTTCTTCGCGCGGTCTGCGGTGCGACGCGCCGTGCCGCCAGCTACGAGCACGTGCGGCAGCTTGTCTGTGGGCTGGCGCTTGAGGTTCGGGCTCGGGACTCTTGGTGTTGGTGCCGGCAGGAACAGTTCTGAGGAYTGCGCCTTTACGTGCTTTGTGCTTMGGTCCTTGTRGACGCGGAGRGGTTGAGGAGCCAGGGATGACTTGCTAGAGCGCTGGCTRGGCAGCGATGCGCGGTCGTCGTTTAGGGAGGACACGCGCGGGGGGATGGCTGCGGCTGGCTTCAGCATGAGGTGCAGCGGCGCGACGGAGAAGTTATCTTTCTCCTCCTCGACACGGAGCCACGAGTCGCGCTCGTGRGTCTCCGTGCCGGGGCGCAGGGCTGTGGGGACTTCCCCAGTCTTGGGTGTGGGTGTTGTTGGCTTACCTGGGCGYAGTGATRRAGGGAGTTCCTTCCTTAGTACACGGCGAGGCTTGATAGCAGTGAACTTCTGTTCATCTGCCGAYTCCCAGGAGTACCACGAGTCGCGTAGCGGCTTTAGKTTGTCTTTTAGTGGTGGTGGTGGAGGCGGTGTTGCCTCTATCTTGGGCTTCGAGATCRGTGCCGGTRGGCTCGGGCTGACCTTTTCTGTTACCGATGTGGTCTTGTGCCAGAAGCGGTGCGAGTTGTTGAGAACACGCGTCTTGGGCTTCTTTGGCAGTATGCCGTTACCTTCTCGCCTACAGGCCAGGCAGTCACGCAGAGACGACTTTGTTATGACTGTCTCTATGACGCGACATTTCGAGGTTTCCGAGTGTGGAAAGGGATGGTTGACCGAGGTCTTGTACTCGCAGAGCTTGACCTCGCTCGTTTCGTGACGACAGCTGTCGTGCTTGACGATCGCGTATTGGCACATCTTTGTGTGTTTGTGGTGGTCTCTTGGGGTTGTGGTGTTGTGGTGCTGGTTGTGGCTGGTTGTGGTCTGATCTCGAGTCCGGGGGAAGTTTGAAGGAGAGCAGGCAGAACAAGCGGAGCGTCGCCTATATCACAGCAGCGGGCGCGCTGTTCAGCGCGCGCCGAACAACGTTGGGTAGGACAACAAGATCATTGTTCTGTCGGCCGGCCGAACAAAGGAAACAACAATAGCTCTACATTAACGCTATTGTTCTCTACGCTTTGTCAACAGCAGTGCTTTTGTCAAGTCGACAAAGATTATCATTACCTTCACAAAGTACTTGTTGAAAGCCCTTTCAGCAAAAGCACGACAAAGGCTTCGATTGGCCCTATATAATGGCAGCTGTTTTGCGGACCGGAAGTAGTTTGTTCATGTTAAGTATTCTGTTACTATTCTCTCTATTCTCTGTTCATCATTATGTTTTTCTCAATKTTCGCCGGCTGGCCGGTTTTCTGGTATGAGTTGTTGCATTGCGCGATCCTAACAATAGGTATCGGGTTCTATTCACTCCACCGCAAAAATCCATCACGAACAATAGCAGCGCAGGCGCTAGCCCTGCATGATTATCTCGACCCCTCTACAAAAGCAACTGATGAGATCGTCCAGGCCTTTCTTGAACAGCACRAACAAGACGAAGCCCGCAACAAAGGCCGGCAATACGAGCGCACAAGACTCCAAGAATACTTCGATACAATCGCCGCTCAGATGGATGCTGACTGGCGAGAGGAGGAGTTCAAGCAACCTCGATGGACCATGGAGGATTTCAACAAAGCCGCYCGCGAGCGCAAGCCAATGTTCCCCAACGATCCGGTCAGGGGCCTCGAAGCCGCGCGCGTTCTGCACAACTACATCCAAGCCGAGATGAAGAGACAGCCCCGCCACGGAGGACCCCCGCCCGGCAACCGCCCGCACCCGCGCCACCGCAACAATCCGTACCTCACCGTTGAAGAACTCTCAGCCATGACACCCTGGGACCCGAAAGGCAAGCTCTACAACAATCCTACCAAGGAATGGTGGACGGACGACCAGATCCGGGCGTTCCAGGACGAGCTGTGGAAGCAGCGGAGAGGGCAGGTGATGAGGGGGTTCTTGGTRGGTTGGCTGAAGTTTTCCTTCTCTATCTCCATCGGCTGTTCTCTCCTTTTCTTCGTCATGCAGAAGCTCGGGTCTCTCATTCTCTCTTCGCACGATGCGGTTGCGGCTTTCACTTTTATTTGCGGGTGGATGGGTTCGGTCATCTATTGGTCTTGTCAGGYTTACACTACTTATCGCGTCATTTTCAAAAGTCTTGGCAAATGCCCGCCCTAACGAGGATCATAGGTTTGGTTGACCATCCAGATTGTCTGGCAYCTTGGGGTGGCGTGTGTTGGAGCATTGCTGGTGARGCTGTTGTTCAAACTGATGGCGTGGACGGATCACAGCGGGGGAGTTTGGAGGGCGAAGGGAGCTGGAATGGAATTGAGCTGAGCTCGATTTTGCGGTTTCTCGGCTTAGAATTATGATAGATCGACTGGGGGGGTGGGAAGGTCGGAGAGGTTGGAATTCTGAAATTCACTCGTTTTCAAGCACCTTGACGTTTATGATACACGTGACCAAAG
>QYSG01016523.1:0-15774 GCA_003988875.1 Lachnum nothofagi
AATGTCGAGATCCAAGACGAGCTCGAAAATTTTGTTTCGAATTTCTGGTGGAAATGCAGAGAGGGTACCTGAGAGTCTCATTAGCGATGAGTATTAATAGTTCAGAGAATGTATACCAAGTCCTGTACACGACGGCCCTGTTGGGAAGGTGGCAGACATTCTGAGAGGTTTCTGTGGTGTGTTCGAGTGCCAGACATTCGATGATAGCAGAAGTGTAGGCGAAGGCGTAGAGTTGCGAGGAGGATTGTGAACGATAATGAGTCTCTTTCAGGTGAAGATCATGTTCAAGTATGATAGCTGGCTTTGTTCGTTTTGCAGGAAGTCAGCGACGTTGATAATGGAAGCCAGTGTAATGGCATTCGTTGGGTTTCTACAGAAAAAAACGAGTGTTGAGTGTTGAAGCTGCAACCGGGATTCGCAAACTCGTCAAATTCACCTGCGAGGAAAGACTAATGTATAACACTGGACGCCCAGCACCATTCTTGCTCACGCGTTTGGCTCAGGTCGATTTTTTCTCAAGATCAGATCTGTGACTTGAAGATCGCAATGTGGAAAGAACATTCACAAATTGACCTTAAGATTTCGGTAACACTATAAGAATTCACAAGCTAGTGCGTTAATAGAAGATCACGTAGATGAGAAGAATAGGGCTCCTCGGATTTGGAAATACCTAGATAGGTTCCCCGAGGTTGGCATAGGCCGTAGATCCACAGCCTCGACTTCTTGGAGGACATTGAGAATCAAGCCAGGAATCCCAATCTTGTAATAATAGATTTATGCTTTCGTTTAGAGTTCCTACTCTCTCCAGCATCGCATTGGTTCACAAGCCAGCCTCTCGCCCAAAAGCTCTCTGATAGTTATAGAATTTCCGCATCTCATAGACAAAATATACAGACTAGATACATGATCTAAAAGCAATATCGATATCCTCTTTGCTAGGGTTGTCCGAGGAAAGACTGAAGCTGGCTAGGATTAGCATTGTTGAATGCTTGAAGGGACATGAGACAATGAGTTCATATATAGACGTATAGGAAGTAACGTTGGAGTGTTGTTTTGTGTTCACGGAGATACGGCCAGGAAGTTGTATTTCAAGTCCTTGTCTTATTGAAGATAATCCCGTCACCCTTCTGATATTCTGGAAAACTTCACATGCTCGAACAGCGATAACACAAGAGCTATGTAATGTTGACAACTAAGCTTCAGGGCTTTGATTCAAAGTGTATATGTCAAGTCTACATCTTCACCCTATATCTCTAGCCCTTTCATTCGTTCAAGAAGCTGCAAATCCATACCGCCATGTTTTGAATCTGCAGGAAACAGTGAATGGACGCGCCCTTCGCTTGGAGCGCGGTGTCTCTGGAAAGGCCGCAGAGAATAATAGCAACCCCTTGACAACGGCYTTACTCAATCAAGCCAAGTCTGTTCGCTTGCGCCCACAGCGAGGCTTCTGACAAAACCTCGCGATCTTTTTGAAATTTCTTTTCTCCTCCTCGGCACCAATCACAWATCGGCATTGATGCGTATGACTACGAGATTAAATGATGAAAGAGGCTATAGCCTTGTTAGAGTCACCAAGACCTTTGAGCAATACCTGGTCATTGCTTGCGAATATTGGCCGGATCGAACAACTGACGAGCAACACTTCGAAGCCGAGAGAGGGATGTGGGAACGCTATTGTAAGCGGATGCATTTTCTTTATATGGATCGTTTGCTAATGTTGGACAGGGCCCGACGAGGAATATCCCGGCGTTTTCTTCRAACTCCCCACGGAGACGGCTAAGCCCGTGATTAAGAAAGAGGCAAGTAAGCCCGCAGCTGATGCCACCYATGGCACGYCAACAGATTATCCGCCACTTGTTCCGATCTCGAGGCCCTCGAACACAAATTCAAGCGGCCAAATGATACAATCGACATCGAATTTCACCTTTGRTGAGGGTGCGGTCCCCCGACCYACCCCGAGACCCACYGCSTTCCGTAGTCCTCTCGACAGGACTTGGAGTGCATTGAGCGAGGCTCTTCCGCCAGGATCAGCACCGATTGATGTCAGACATAGAGCTGACACGAACAAGGACAAGAATAAGTATGAACCGACGTACGGAACCAATCGAACCGACGGCTCCCCATACTGGAGTATGTGGATCGTGGGACGTGGAGCCATGGGTCTCTTCATTGGGACCCAGGGTGCAGACGTCAAATTTCTTGAGCGCCAATTCGGCGTGCGATTCTTTACGTTTCCTGTGAACAACTACCAGGACTGCATCATCTGGTGTGAACACCCCGATATTTTTGAAAATCCACGGCAAGCAGTTGTGGACCTTGATCTCGCATGGAGTTTTCTGTACTCTTGGAGAGCCGGCCCTCGGTGGGATGGTCGGCGTGTGTCGCCACAAGAACATTTTGAACAGGCTTGGAAGCCACAACTTGAGCAGCACGGCGGCCGCCCCAACCCCAACTGGAATACGCCATCTCGGCCTGACCACATCGAACCACGAAATAGAGTCATGCCCTCTTTCGGATCTACCAAGCCTGCGATGCCGCCTCGACCTCACTACCAAGAAGGTCGAGGAGGCCGAGGTGGAGGACACATCCAACAACCTGTCCGAAACCCGGAAACCGATTACTTGAAGAACGAATACTCTCAGAAATTCGTCGAATACGACAAGATCGCTAAGAAATTGGTCGAATTGGAGAATGAACTAAAGCCGCTTCTGATTAAGCGGGATAACTACAAAGAGATGGCCGACGCGGGTGCCACGAACGTCCAAGCCATACATATGCAAGAAGCCCTCCAGTCCAAGATTAAGGGCATCGAGAGTGAAATCAAGAACTTGAAGGTGGAGGCGACGTGGCGGCTTTGGAAAGAGTTATGGGGAGAATTTGGGAGGTTGGGATGACGGGAGAAATCCACATCTCAAGTACCGTCGGGATGAAGGGTGGGGGAAATAAACTGCAGTCTTGCAGTGATACTTTGAGTTGGCCCAAAGGGGCCAGCTCTACGAACTAGGCCAGAGGGCTTCTGCCATTAGCGGGACCAGAGGGACCCGTCGTTCAGGGGCCAAAGGGAACCTGAACTTGAAACAAAGGTTTCTGTTTGAGTTAAGTTGAGATGTAGATTTGCTTAGACCGTCAATGTTGAATGTTTTCCTGCCTAGTGTGTTTGGTGTTTTCTGTGAATGTTAGCCTCATCGGCAGTTGCGCCTCCCCACGCTTTTCCAAAGCACGCCGAGATCCTTCCCCAATCCTAATCCCGAGTAAGACCTGCCCAAAAGAGCAATACCATGGCTGTCGATGCTATAGTTACCACTCAAGAATACTCGAAACTAATATTTGCAACTTATCCCACCTGAAGTCTTATAAGATGCCTTGTATCCGATTCACCATGTGTTCTTGACTCCCAAGCTTCCGCAAAATGGCTGATCCCTTTATTTAAAGATTTATAGGAACTATGGCTCAAAAATATTAACTTTTTTTATTAAATAAAAAATGAATTATAATTGCAATATTAATAAAACTAAAAAATTAATCTATTATAATTGCAGTTTTACCTATGTTATTTTTTTATAAAATAATTAATAATTTTTTTAATTCGACCTTGTGAAGACGTTCCTTTTTGTTATTGATATATATACTATTAAAAACCACTAATAAAAAATTAAAAAAAACGAAAAATTCAAAATTCAAAATATTATATTTTAGGTTTTTATATATTATATAATATTGAATTATAAATTTATAAAAAGATTTATTAATAATTCAAAAACCATGATTAATGATTAATGATCTTTCCTTTATTCTTTAATTAGTATTTAAATATATTCGATTTTTTTTAAATTAATAATTAATAGTTTCTCGCTTCTTTTTTAATATTTAGAAAAAATTAACTATTAATATGTTATAAATTATATATAATAGGTTTCGAAAGATCAAGAAAGTATATCTTGTAATAATAATATTAAAAATAAAGGTTTTACTTAAATTTATCAATCTAATTATTTTATAAATTACATATATTAAATTTTTATTATAATACGTAAATTTAAATAAAAGTATAATAATTATATATTAAAAATAGCTAAAAATAACTAAAAAATATTCGTTAATAATTTTTGGGGGGTAACTATAATTATTAAATTATTTATAAAAGCTTTTATAAGCCCTACGCAATGGGCCCCAGAGGGCCAGCAGAACGTTTTTTATTAATAATAATAATAAATATTATTAATTAAAAATTAAAAATCGCCGTGCTAGACTTGCTACAATATAGGAGTTGCGGCATATTTTAATTATTTTAATTAATTATTATAAATAATACTAATAATGGTTTTATAGAATTTTTAAAAAAAAGTTTAAATATCAAATATTTCTGTGTCACGTGGAACACGTGACATCTCAGAACACAACCTATATATAGGTAAATAAGCTACAATTTGGCACAAATTGTATTGTAGTCTTTTGATTGGCGCCTGGTCTTTTGCTTATTAAGACACGTGACATTCTGTGGTATTACTAAATGATCTGTTTCTATTAATAACCAATAAAAATAACAATACTATATTAAAAAAAGTTTAAATTGGTTTTTTTAATTATTAAATATGAATTATGTGAAGATTTTTAAACTACTAATTAAAAGTTTTATAATTTATTAATAATTATATATTTACGAAGGTTTTCTGAATTATTAATTATATATTTATTTAGTAATTAATAATTAAAGATTTATTCTGGATTCTTTGGTTATTAAATATAAATAATATATTTAATTAAAAATTAAAAATTAATTTTAAACTCCTTAAATATTAATTATAGTTTTATTTATAATTTTTTAATTAATAATTACAAATTTGCTAGGTATTTCTTAATTATTAATTACAAATAATATATTTGATTAATAATTAATAATTTGCTTAGTATTTTTTAATTAATAATTAATAATTTCCGGCAAAGTTTTTAATTAATAACTATAAATAATATATTAAATTAATAATTAATAATTTCCGGCAGATTTTTTAATTAGTAATTTATTCAAAATTTTCTAATTAATAAATAATAATTCTCTTAATACTTCTTGATTAGTATTTCTTGATTAATAATTATAAATTGACTTGGAATTGTTCGATTAATAATTAATAATAATAAATTTATTTTAAATTTTTTACTTATTAATGATAGATTTACCTATAATCTTTTATTTAATAATTAATAATTTACTTTTAACTCCCTAATTATTAATTATAAATAATATATTCAATTAATAATTATAAATTTGTTCAGTATTTCTTAATTAATAATTATATATCATTATATATTATCAATTTCTAAAAACCATTTATTGATAAATAATATAATATATATAATTAATAATAATAAATTAAAAAACTATTTAATAATAAAAATAAATAATGATTAAACATTTTTAAAAAATCTTAATTATTAATTTAAAAATTTATATTATATTCTTAAATATTAAAACTAAATATGATTATAAATATAAATTATTAATTAAAGCCTTTGCTTATGCCCTATTATTATTTATAATTATTAAAAATAAAATACTTCAAGCTACCTTTCCCCATATCAAGTTCGTATATATCTATATTATATATTATATTATAATCAGTTTTATATTCTGGCCTATATATGCCACTTTAGCCATTGCGCTACTGCGACACTACGCTATTTCGACATTATAGCTACTATAGCCCTATAACTTTATAATTAATAATAATAAAAACAATAATAAAAGATATATTATTTACATTTTAAAAGCTTAATTCATATTTAAATTTTTATAATTAATATAATATAAACCTATTGGTATTATAGAAATGATTAATTTAATTACTATATTTTCAAATTTGAAATTAAAATAATAATATTGTTTTTTAATTATTATTTAAACTTAAAACTCGTTTATTTTAAATTAGTAAATATTTATTAAAATTAATATTATATATATATCAAAAGAATATTCGAAAAATATTAAATATTTTTATTATTTTCCTTTACTATATATTATAACACTTGTGAATATTAATTAAGAAATCCCAATCAAATCTATAATTATTAATTAAATATAATATTTATAATTAATAATCAAAAAATCTGTAATAAATTTATAATTAATAATTATGAAAATATAAATAAACTTTTAAATTTTTAATTAAACATATTATTTGTAATTAATAATTAAAGAATTTAAAATAAATCTCTAATTATTAATCAAATAAATTATTTGTAATTAGTAATTAAAAAATCTAGAATAAATTTCCAATTATTAATTAAATATATTATTTGTAATTAATAATTAAAAAATTTAAAGTAATATTCCGATTATTAACTAAATATACTAATTGTAATTTTTTATAATTATTACTTCAAAAATGCCAAATAAACCTATAATTATTAATTACAAATACTTTAATATATGATTTATAATTTAAAAAACATTTGCAAATATATACTTTTTAATTAATTAATTTTTAATTTTTATTAGTAATTCATATAAATTAAATTTATAAATATACTAAACTATTTATTAATACAAAAAAAATACTTGAATTTATTAACTAAAAATAGATTATTATATTATTGTATTAATTTCTAAAAAAAACTAAATGCCTATGCGGCTATAAAGGTTATAAAGGGTTCCGTGATGACTAAGCGGATCACGTGCCTAAGTATATTGCTTCTTGTAATAAAAATTTAATTTTTTAATTTTTGTTTTTCAAATTCTATAAAACTATTATTAAAATTATTTATATTTAATATTTAATATTTAATATTTTTAGTTTAATTATATGGAATTTCAAAAACCTAAGTTAGATTATGCAAAGCCAAAAGAAAAATTAATCCCCTTATAAAGGCTAAATTAAATTATAAATTTCATTTATATTTAAAAAAAAATAATACTATTTGCAATTTATATAGGATTTAGGTCTATTATATGTTTAGTTATATATAGATCGATTTACCCCGTTACAATATAAATTCTTTTAATATTTTTATTATTATATAAGTAAGTTTTTTTTTAAATTTCGTTAAATAAAGTATACTAATATTAAATTAATATTCATTTGAATAATTGTTAATTATTTAAAGAAAATATTATTATTTATAATTTACAATTTATAGAATGAAATTATAATTATTTATATAATTATTAAATATATTTCGATAAATTGCAACTAGTATTAATAATAGTTTTATAGAAGTTTAAAAGAAATTAAAAATTAATTTTTCTTTTGTTTTAATAAATAATAAAATAAAATTATTAAAATACTTTAAACCTTATTTTTCAGTTATTAATTAAAAATCATTGATTTGCTTGAAATTTTTTAATTAATAATTGTAAGTAATTTTAATTAGTTCAATGGTAAACTTACTTAATATTTCCCAATTAGTAATTATAAATAATATATTTAATTAATATTTCTTAACAAATAATTAATAATTATAAGTTTACTTATAATTTCTTAATTAATAATTACAAAAAATATTTTTAATTATTAATTAAAGATTTATAAGCAAACTTATAATTATTAATTTATTTTATATTTCTTAATAAATAATTTCAAATGATGTATTCGATTAATAGTTAGAAATTTACTCTAAAGATTTAATTATTAATTAACAATTATGAATTTGCTTAGTATTTCTTAGTTAGTAATTATAAATAATATATTTATTTAATAATTATAATTTTACTTGGTTTTTTCAATTAGTAACTACAAATATTAGATATTATTTTACGTTATAGATTTCTATAAAATATTTAATTATAAATAAAATAATATATATGATTAAGGATATTAAAGTTAATATAATAAGTAATAAATTAAAAAACTATTTAATAAAAGGAAAATATAGAAAATAATTAATAATCAAACTTTTCTAAAAATTCTTTAATAATAAACTATTAATTTAATTTTTTTTAAATATTTTTTTAATTAATAATTAAAAAAAGTATATTAAATTTTTAGTTTATAATTCTTTAATTCTTTTATACTTTTTTTCTAATTAAATAATAGTAATAATAATAATAATAATTAATTTAAAACTAAAAATTCCTGCGTTAGACTTGCCGCATCTTTTACATTATAATATATTTTTTATTAAAAATATTAATATTAATATTAATTAATTTATAATTAAAAGCCAAAATAAATATATACAGCTCTAATTAGCTAAGTATATATAATTTTTTCTATTAGAAAAAACGGGTTTTTATAATTTTTTCATTTAAAATTGTTGGTATTATAGGGATATGCATAAGTAGAGGTGGTAGTGGTATAGTAATAGTAAAAAATGTATAGTTAGGGATAATGGCATAAAAAGCTTAAGATTTTGGCTATTAGCATATATTTAGTTAGTATATTATGCAAAGCCAAAAAAAAAGTAATCCCCTAATAGGATCTATTATATAGGCAACTTTATTCAAAGTCTAAAACAACGATTATATTATATTATATAATTTATATTTACATATTGGTAATTTTTTATAAGGCATTGTGGAAAGCATAAGGTTTTATTATTTTATTTTAATATATTTTAATATTAAGCATTGTGTATTGGGTTAATAAGGTATTTAATAGGTAGAATTGGCTGTAGATATGTTAATATTAGTTGGTAGGGTATGTTTGTATGTGGTGGATTAAGTAGGGTAGGGTAGTATATTCGTTTTGAGGGTATTTGTAGAGTATTAGGACGTTTTTTTAATATGGTTAAATAAATATATAAGTAATTAGTTTGTCTAGCGTAATAGGCAATTAGTTTGTTGGGGTAGGTTTGTTTTGTTGTGGTGTATTAAGGTTTAGTTTGGGTTG
This sequence comes from Lachnum nothofagi, assembly GCA_003988875.1. NCBI lineage: Eukaryota > Fungi > Ascomycota > Leotiomycetes > Helotiales > Lachnaceae > Lachnum > Lachnum nothofagi. The sequence continues at coordinate 8,823 of QYSG01016523.1, forward strand.
GATTGAGTAGGGTATATGAGGGTATTTATTAAAATATTTTATAATTTCTTAATAATTATATATTTGCGAGAGCTTCTTAAATTTTTAATTATATATTTATTACAGTGTTAGTAATTAATAATTTGCTTCAATTCTTTAAACTAATATTTAGGAATAATTATTATTAGTTCAATTAATAATTAAATATTTACTGTAGATTTCTTGATTATTAATTACAAATAATTAATATAATTAATATTTATAAATATTTATAATATTTTTTAATTAATAACTACAAATAATATTTAATTAATATTTATTAGTTAATAATTCTAAATCTATTTATAATTTCTTAATTATTAATTACAAATTTATTTATTGTATTTCAAGTTAATAAATAACTATAAATTTGCTTATAATCTTTTGATTAATATTTACAAAAGATATATTTAATTAATAATTAATACTTCGCTTAATAATTCCTAATTAGTAATTACTAACAATATATTTATTTAATAATTGCAAATTTATTTGAAAACTTTTAATTAATAATTAGAAATAATTTAGTTAAAAAATTTATTTGTAATGTTTTAATTAATAATTACAAATTTGCTTAGAATTTCTTAATTAATAATCATAATTTTGCTCGATATTTACTAATTAATAACTACAAGTAATATGTTCAATTAATAATTACAAATTTACTTTAAATTCTGTAATTATTAATTACAAATAATATACTTAATTAACAGTTAATCATTTACTTAAAAACCTTTGATTATTAATTATAGATGATATTTTTATTTAATAATTACAAATATATTTTAAAGTCCTCAATTATTAATTACAAATTTACTTATAATTTCGTAATTAATAATTATAAATAATATAATATTCGTGATAATTTTACAAAATTTAAATAAAAAAATATTAAATATTTTCTTATTAGTAAATGATTTCATATATTTACAAAACGTATTTACACGAATTAGTAATAAAAATATTTTTAATTTTTAATTTTTAATTATAAATTTATTAGGGATTTTTCGATGATTAATTAAAAACCTTGTAATTTATTAATAATTATATATTTACTAAAGTTTCTTTAAGTAATAATTAAAACTTTGCAATAGATTGCTTAGCGAATAATTATAATTAATATTGTAAATTATAAATTTCCTCGGAATTTTTTGATTAATACTTATATATAATATATCTATTTAATATTAAACAAAATATTTATAAATTTTAATTTAGCCATTTATTTTATCTATAAACACTAGATTCTTTTAATATAATATTATAATTTTTTAATTTTATTTAAAAAAAAATTATATTTAGATTTTATAAGATTTTATTAAATAAAATATTATTATACGTATACCATTAATAACTATAGTTATTAATTATTAATTTATATTATATTTATCCTTAGTATAGTTATATATATATAGCTATATTTATTATATTATTATTTAATTATAAATATTAAGAATTAAAACCAGAATTGTATTTTTGGCTCTATTAGTTTAATGGTATTAAATTAATTATAATATATATTATTTATATAATTATTAATTAACTATTACTTACTCGGTATTTAAAAATCGAAGTAAAAAATTACTAACTATTTATTTACTTTAAGTTTTTTCATTAAAAGTAAAAACCACTATAATTAATTAATAATAATATTTTTATGATATATTTCATGTACCTTTTTTAATTAATAATTAATAATTTGACAACCAATTAATAACTATATATTTATTAATTTACAAAATTAAGTAATAATTATTCAATAATTATTATAAATAATATTAATAATAGTTTTATAGAACAGAAAAAAGTTATAATTTTTTGGTTTTGATAAATAAATGAATAAAATTATAAAATTATAAAATTCATTTATATTAAAGGATTTGACAATTTGACAATTTGACAATTTATTAATAATTATAGATTTACAAAAAACTATTCAAATTATTAATTATATATTTATTGAAATTTTAATAGTTAATAATTATAGATTTACTTAAAATCTTAAAATTGATATTTGGAAATAATTATAATTAGTTTAGTTAATAAGTAAAACTTTACTCTAAATTCTTTGATTATTAAGTGGAAATAATAAATATAATTAAAAATTAATTGTAAATCCTTTAATTATTAATTACAAATAATATTTTGAATTAATAAGTGTAAATTTATTATAAATTCTTTAATTAATAATTACCAGTCTATTTATAGTATATTCAATTAATAATTATAAATACTATATATTATTTTATATTATAAACTTCTAAAAAATATATTATGCAAGGCCAAAAGAAAAAATAATCCCCTAATAGGATTTAATATATAAATAATTTTATTTGAAATCTAATATAAAAACTAAATTTAATTATAAATTTAATTAATATCTTTAGAAAGTAAAATTATTTGCAATTTATGTAAAATTTAAATCTATTATATATTTAGTTATATATAAATCGATTTACCCCATTGCAATATTTAATTAATGATTATAAATTTTCTAGGAATTTTTAATTTACTAATTATATATTTATTAAAACTTTAATAATTAATAATTATAAATTTATTTAAATATAGTAGGTAATAGGGATATAAAAGGCCAACTTTAAATTATGTATTTTAAACTATAAACTATGCAAAGCAAAGAGCGAACTTTAGTCTGCATAAGTACTTATTTTCTGCCCTATGACTAGTATAATTCTAAGTACCTATGCAGACTAGAGTTCTTTTTAGAATTCTACATAGAAAATAAGTATTTATGCATATGGGCGCTAATTTCGAACTATAAATTACAAATTATAAACTGTAAACTACGCAAAGCAAAGAGCGAACTTTAGTTTACACAAATACTTATTTTCTGCCCTATTACTAATATAATTCTAAATATTAATATAGAATTAAAATAAAAGAATTCTAATTTACGCAAATACTTAAAATTATATTAGTGGCAAGGCAGAAAATAAGTACCTATGCAAACAAAAATTCCTAAATTACTTTTTGCTTTGTATAATTCATAGTTTAAAATATATAATTTAAAGTTAGCCTTTTGTATTCCTATTATCTACTATAGTTTAAATTTTGTTTAATTAGTAATTAGTATTAATTAATTATAATTAAATTAGTTAATAGTTGGAGACTTATTCTAGATTCCTTGATTATTAATTACAAAATATATATTTAATTAATAATTAAAAATTCACTTTAATTTTTTTAATTAGAAATTAGAAATTAGAAATTAGTTTAATATTTCTTATTTAGTAAATATAAATATATTTAATATTTTATAATTTATAATTAAAAATTTACTTTAAATTCCTTGGTTATTAATTACAAATAATGTCTTTAATTAGTAATTTATTTAAAAATTTTAAATTTTAAATTAATAATTACAAATTTGTTTGAAATCTTATAATTAATAATTATAAATTCAGTTAATATTTTTTAATTAACAATTAAATATTCATTTTACATTTTCTAATTATTAATTGTAAATTTATTTATGATTTTTTGATTAACAATTACAAAAAAATATTTAATTAATAATTATAAATAGTGTATTCAATTAATAATTGAAGATTTACTATAAATCCCTTAATTATTAATTATAAATATATAACTATTATTTGATAATTATAAATAATTATAAATTTTTTATAATTTTATAATCTTATAATTAATAGTTATATATTTATTCAATTCAAACATTTTCAACTAATAATTAAAGATTTACTTTGGATTTTTTTAATTATTAATTATTAATTACAAATTTACCTATGGTTTTTTGATTAATATTTATAAATAAACATACACTTAATAATTAAAGAATTTAAAGTAAATTATTAATTATTAATTATTAATTATAAATAAAATATTAAATTAAAAATTAAAAATTTACTTTAAATTCTTTAATTATTAATTATTAATTACAAATAATAAATTCAATTAATTATTATAAATCTATTTATATATTATTAATTATTAATTATTAATTAATTTATGATTTTCCGATTAATAATTACCAAAAATATATTTAATTAATAATTAAATATTTACTGCAAATATCTTAATTATTGATTATTAATTATAAATAATTATAAATAGTTTTGTTGGTCTTATAGGGGCATATATAAGCAATAGTAGTGGTATTAAAGGAGTAATAATAATATAAAAAGTTTAAGGCTTTAGCTATTAGTATATATTTAGTTAATATATATAACTATATTGTATAACCTATATTCAAATACTAACAATATTCTATTTTATGCCAAATTGAGGAGGCTCAAGGTAAGTATAAGGTATATTTTATAAATCCAATAATATAAGATAAACGTAATTTTAAATTTATATGTTTATATATTAAAATATTATTTATTTTAATAATTTTGAAATTTTGCACAAAAAATAAAATTCCGTGATTAATATATAATTTTATAAATTTAAATTTCATATATTAAATTAGTATTATTAATACTAGCCGATAAACAAATAAAAAATAATATAAAAATAATATAATTAAAATTATTTATAAATTAATATAAATATTTCCAAAGCTTTAGAAACAATTTAATATAATTAAAGAAAACTGCTTTAATTATATAATATTTTTTTGTTTAAATAATAGATAATATAATTTATAATTTAATATAACATTATTTATATTAATTAATATAATACTAGGCTAGCTTTTAGTTTTTCTATAAATTGTTTTTTTTAAATTTAAAATAAATTTATATAATAAATTTAAAATTTAGATATTATAATAAAATTAGTTTATAATAAATTTTGCAAATAAAACTATATAGTTATTATAAATTTAAAATAAAATAAAAATATATAATTTAATAAATTTTAATAAAAAATCATAATATAAAAAACTAAATAATATTTTGAAAATTAATATTATATAATATTTTTTATTAATAATTATAAATTTACTAGGTATTTCTTAATTAATAATTACAAAAAATGTATTTAATTATAATTAGGAATTTACTTAATGTTTACTAAATAAAGGTTATAAATTTTGTATAAATTCCTCAGTTATTAATTATAAATAATATACTTAATTAATAATTACACATTTACTTGAAATTCCTTAATTAATAATTATAAATAATAATCAGTAATTCAATTAATAATTTAAGACTTGTTGTAAATTCTTTATTTATTAATTAATAACTACTAATTTACTAATAATTTACTAATTAATATTTCTTAATAAATATTAAATATTTATTGTAAGTTTCTTAAGTAATAATTCAAGATTTACTACGGATTTTTTAATTATTAATCGAAAATAATATATTCAATTAATAATTATACATTTACCAATAATTTCTTAATTAATAATTTACTTTAACTTTTTAAACTAATAATTATAATTTAACTTGATATATATTAATTAATATAATTACAAATAATATGCTTCATTAATAATTAAAGATTTATTGTAAATTCCTTGATTATCAATTACAAATTTACTTATTATTTCTTGATTAATGATTAATGATTTATTTTAAATTCTTTTATTATTAATTATAAATTTACTTAATATTTTCTATTTAATAATCATAAATAAATTAATAATATATTTGATTAATAACTGTAAATAATTACCAATTATCAATTAACTTTGGATTCTTTAGTTCTTAATTACAAATAATATATTTAATGAATTTATTCGGTCTTTTTTAATTAATAATCAAAAATTTACTTAATACTTATTGATTAATAATTATAAAGTTACTTAGTATTTTTTAATTAATAATTATAAATTATAAATTTGCTTGATTTTTCTTAATTAATAATAATAAAATTAATATAATAAATAATAAACTGAAAACTATTTAATAAAGAAAAATAACAAAAGCAATTAATAATTAAACTTTGTTTTAAAAATCTTTAATTGTTAATTAAAATTTTAATAATAAATTATTGTTTTAATATTTTTGAGCAATAATTCAAAAATTTATATTAAACTCTTAAATGTCAAGACTAAACGCAATCATAAACGTGGATTGTTAGCTAAAGCCTTTGTCCGTGCCCTATTATCATCTGCGACCATCGAAAACGAGACGCTTTAAGCTACTTGTCCCCATATCAAGTTCGTGTTCCTTTTGCTAACTCCTCAACGAGGTGATCAAATCGGCAGGGCAAGAGAACGTCGTACTCTTCGCTTCCAAACAGGGCTATGCTATTTATCTAAGCACCATTCTGACCTAAAACCGCCCGTCATTTGCCGCAGTCATTGGTTTTAGTGGCTGGCTCCCTTTCGACAACTTAATCTAGAATCTGGCAAACGAAATCGATTCAGGACTTCGAGATGACTCCTTATATAATCCAGATACGTACCATGTAGTAAGAATTCATGCTAAATCAGCGGGCTGATCCCTCTATCTAAAGACTCACAGGAACTACGGCTAGAGAATGCTGACTCTTCTCACTGAACATAGAGCCGATTGTAGTTGCAACACTGGTGGGGCTGGGAGATTGGTCCACCGTAATTGCGGCCTCAGCTACGCCATCTTTCCACAGAGTAGTTAGCAATTTTCTCAATTTGAACCTGTGAAGACGTTCCGTACCCTGTTGATAATTCACATCCACATTGACCACTGGACTCAATCCTGCCTTTCTGCGGATATGAGAGATGTATACCGCGCTCATAATATGCGAAGGGACATTATGATCCGCCAAATTGGATCGCAGATCACCAATATCTTTGTTGCCTTCGGCGAAATCGACAGCATCTTCCAGAATGCCACGCTTCACATTCTCAGACAACAGACCCGGTGTTTTTGTTCGGCATTCCCGATCAATATCCTGGACGGTGAAGGTTTGAAGGGGATCACTCTCCGAGAGCATATCGCAGTTCCGGAACACTTGGATTTCGAAATGATTGTCGCTTCCGAGCAACGCGTCGCTGGGACGCGACCGATCATGT
>QYSG01016534.1:0-11340 GCA_003988875.1 Lachnum nothofagi
AATTTATTTATTTTAATTTATAAATATTTTAATTTATTTTATTCTTAAAATTTTTTTAAGTTTTTATATAAAATATATATATATATATATGATTTTTAGTTAATTTTGTATATTACTATTTAAAAACTAAAAATAACTTTATTTTTTAAATTTTATATTAAAATATTAATAAAATGGATTTATATATAACCAAGTATATAATATTTAAATTACGAATAACTTTATTTTTTTAAGTATATAAACGAGATTTATAACCTAATCTAGTTTTTGCTTTAGACTTTAATTAATATTGCTTATATGCTAGATCCTATTAAAAGCTTGTCTTTTTTTTTGGTTTTATATATAATATAAAAATAAATTAAAATATTATAATATAAAAAAAAATAAATTAAAATATTTATAAATTAAAATAAATAAATTCGGATATTTTCTGTATTATATATTGCAAATTTTAATATAATATTATTATTATATTAATATTAATATTAATATTAATAGTATAATCTTAAAACAAATAAAAAATAAGAAAAATTAGCAGAAAAGCTTTTGGGCTTTTATTGCAAAAAAAATAGAATACCTAATTGGAAATATAATCCTTTTTATTAAAAGGCATTTTATTTTAGGATTTATATTAGTTTTATAATATAAAGTTTTTGTAATTTTAGAAAAATCAAAAAAACCAAAAAATAATTTAATAATAATAAATTAATTTTTAGGTTTTTATTTATTGGTTTAGTGGCTAATAAAACCATATTTTAGTGATTTTTTTTTTCTAGTAATTTATTATTATATTTTACCTATTTACATTTTTTTTTTTATTATATAATGTTTTATTAGTTTTTGTATTTTTTTGTGTTACTATATATTTCTTTTTTATAATCTTTGTATTTCCGTATATTTTAGCTTGTATTTGCGGGCCTGCTATATTTTATTTAATATATAATTATATACTAATTTATATAAATTAAATTATATAATTAATAAAATAATATAAGATTATTTTCTTATATTTTTCAATTTGCTAATTAAAAATTAAAAAAACTATAATTTAAATAATTTTTTTTTGCTATAAACTAATATTAATTATTTAAAATATAATAAAACCCTGAAATATTTTTAATACATATTGGCAAATATTAATAGTATTTTTAATAGAATTTATATTATAATTTATTTATATATATAATTATAATGTTTATAGCTTTATTTAATTATAAATAAAAATTATATATTATAATAAAGAAATCTATAACTTAAAAGAATTTATTTTATTAAAAGCTAATTTTTAATAAAAATAATATATAACTTCTATAATCTTTATATAGCTTAGCTTTAAAATTTTCTATAAATATAATTTAATTTTTTTTATTAATAACTAAACTTTTTAATATTATTCTTTTGTGTAATATTTTTTTTTGTTTTTTTGGATATTGTATTTTAGCCTTATTCTTTGTTTTTTTATAATATATAAATTTTTAATTAAAAAATAATATATAAAGCAAAAAGTAATATATATTAAAAGTTTTTAATATTTAAAAATAAAATAAAGATTTTTTTGATTTAAGCTTTTTTTATGTTTTTACGCTAGATTACAATAATTTAGGTTTTAGTTTATATATTATTTTTTTTGCTAATATATAGATAAATAATACTAATTAAATTTGTAATATTACGATATAATAAAAAAATATTTAAAATAAAATCTATAATATAATATAAATATATAAAAAACGGACGCTCAATAAGGCCCTATTTCTTATTATTATCGGCATTAGTTCTTTTTCTAAAACTAAATAACTAGGTTTTTTATAATTAAAAAAGATTATATTTTTATTTATAAAACCAATTGTTTAATAGTAATTATTATATTATTCTAATTCCTACTTTTTTTAAAAAAGCTATTAATATATTTAAATATATTAAAATAATAAAAAATAATATTTAATTTAATATATTTTTAATAATTAATTTTATTTATTATATTTAAAATTAATATTTAATAATCAATATTATTAAAAACCAAATGTTTTTTAAAAAAAGCTTTTATATTAATAAAGAAAAAAAAATAAAAAAAAAAGCTTTAGTTTTAAACTATAATTTTTTAGAAGAATTTTTGGATTATTTAATTTTATAATTTTAGCTTTATTTCCAAATAATAAAAATAAAACCGAATTAGATAATTTTCTAATAAAATATAGCTAATTAAAAGATAAAAAAAGCTTTTAAATATATTATATATAAATGCAAATCAAGGCCAAATCGGTTAATATAAGCGCTATATTTCCTAAAGTAGTTTTATGTAAATATTGGTAATTTTTAAATTTATTATAACTACTATTAATTACCTAAAAATAATATATTTAACTAATTTTAAAAATTGTAAAAGTAATGTTAATAAAGGTCTTTTATGTAAGTCAGCTATTGCAAAAATGAAAATATTTATTAAAATTATAAATAAAAAGAATTATATAAAAGTTTCGGCATTTTTATATAATAAAATAATAGCTATTATAATAGGTTTTTTAATGCCTATTATATATAAATTAGGCGTAAAAAAGGAAAGCCGAGGAGTTTTTATATATATTAATATATATATTTTTTCGGTTTAATTGCTCTAAAAGCTAAAGTTCTAGTAATAAAAATAAAGAATAGCCCAAGGTAACTGCTAGACGGACTAAACGGTAGTTTATTATTATTCAAAGAAAGTTTATAAAATTAAAGAAAAAAGCAAAAGAATAGAAATTAGTATATAATATTTATATAATCCTTTAAATGCTTATTTTTAAATTACTAAACCCATTATAAGTTTTATTAATAAAGGCTATAAACGCTATAAGCTTAGAATTGGCATATAAAAGCAAAGTAAAACTAAAATTTAATAATATTATTAATAAATAAATTAAAATAAAATATATAGTTTAAAATTTTATTTTAAAAAATTCATTTTATTTAAAAAAATTAAAATTTTTAATAATATTAAGTTTTTGGATAAAGTTTAAGCTAATAGGGAACTTAATTAAAAAAATAAGAAATTACAAAGATTTGCAAAACTTAACGTAAATGTTTTTGTTTAAAATTATAACAAAAAAATACCTAAATATTTAAATATAAAAATTTTAGCCATAATATATTATATTTAAAATATATTTAATAAGCCGAATAATATTACTTGAAATAATAACTAAAACTATATAATAATTTTAGGCGAAAAAATCCAAAGTAAAATATATATAATTTAACTATAATTAATTAATATTCGTGCAAATTTACAAAAAGTCAATAACCGCATATAATATAATAAGCAATAAATATTATAAATAATTTGGAATAAATGCAATAATTTATTATAAAATTTATATTAAATATTATTATAAAAGCCAAAACAAAAACTATTTGGAAAAAGCAAGAAAATAACATAAAAAAATGATTTTAAAATACTATTATATATATAAAAACTTTGGGCTAATATAAAAGTAATAAAACGCCAAAAGCCAAGGATTATAACCTCAGAAAAAAAAGCATTATTATAAATTAATAATAAATCTACTAAAGCTATAATAAGTATTAAATAAAATCCTAAGTACGGATAAAATAAGTAAATATACGGGTATTTATTTAAGCAATTGCTTTTGCAAATAGATATATAAAAGGAAATATATTAAGCCCGGTTTTAGGCTACGTAATAAAACCTTTAAAGTAAAAAATGGACTTATAAGCAAAAAACAAAAAAAAGTCTAATATAGCAAAATTCTAATATTCCGTGGCAAAGCCAAAAAAGGAGATAATATTGCAAATTATTAGCAATTAAAAAAACAGTAGAGAAATTCAAATAAATTTATTTTACAAAAAAAAATCAACTAATTATAAAATAAAATAAATTAGCTTAAATTCTTTAATATTATTAAAGTTAAGTAGGTTTTTTTTCAATAGCATTAAAGAAAACCTTTTTGCTAATATATATTAGTTTTTATATATTAAGTAAATAATTTGAATCCATTTGCAATTAATAAAATAATCGGTTTCATATAATATTAAAAGTTTTTACAAACGAAAAATAAGCATAACTTTATTATACTATATTAAAAACTCAAATAGAAATACTTTTCTAACTTATTTTAAAGTTTTACTAGCTTTATTTAATAATATTATTTTAATTGCAATATATTAAATTTAAAAAAAAAAAAAAATATAAAATTATAAAAAATAATAGATTTTTAAAATTCAAAATTAATATAATATAGTAATATAATAAAAAACCTAATCCAAAAATAAATAAAGTATATCCTTATTTTTTAATAAATATTAATATTATAAAAAAATAAAATCTAATTTAATATATTTAATATAAATATAAATTTTAGAATAAAAAAACTAATTTATAATTTTGCTATAATTAATTAAATATTTAATTAACTAATAAATATAAATGGCAAAAAAATCATATTTATAAAATAAAAAAATTAATAGCATATAAAGAAAAATAAATAAATTAAAATAAACCAAATAATAAATAATATAAAAACAAAATAACAAAATAAAAAAAATATGGATAATTAAATAATTATTAGGTTTATTATATTTATAAATATTTTGGCTTATTGCCCGTTGGCGTTAGTATTAGTAATAAAAGTAATATAAATTAAAATATTATAATTAATTAAAACTAATTTGTTTTTTAAAATATAAATAAATATATAAAATAAAGCTAAAATCTAATAATTAATATATAAAAAATATTAAATTAGGAAATTTATATAAATAACATAAAGCAAAAATCCAATAAATAAATTATTAATTGTTAATTCTTTGGTATTATATATAAAAAAGGATTTTAATATAATAAAAAAGTTTATTATTATATATTTAAATTTATTAAATAAAAATTATAAAAATAAATATAAATAAAATAATAAAATAATATATAGAATTTAAAAAGACAAAAGATTTTATATAAATATTAAAAAAAAAATAAAAGCCTAAAAACAATAAAATATATAATAAATATAATTAAGTAATATTTTTAAAATACTAAACTTTAAAAAAAATAAGCTAAAGTAAATTAAACATTTAAATAATAGGTAATAAATAAAGCAAAAAATAAAATTATATAATATATATAAAAAAAAAAATATTGCCTAAATGCAAAAATATATGCAAAAAGCAAAAAAAAACAAAAAACATTTAAAATATATAAAAATATAAAATAAATATATTTCGGAAAAATAAGAAAATATTATTATAATATAAAATTTATTAGAACATAATAAGGTTTTTAAATAATCAAATTAAAAACTTTTTTATATAATATAAAAAATATAATAAACCTTTAAATAACTATTTTTAACAATAAACTTTAAAATATCAATATTTATATATTATAATACTTTTAAATTAAAATTTTTTTTTAAAAAATTTAAAAATTTAAAAATTATAAAATAATATTAATATTATTAAATATTCCGCTAAAATTTAAAAACTAAATTATTTAAAATATATAGCAAGTAAATCTTACGAAAACACTCCTTTATTAAAGAGGAAAAAAATAAAAAAAATTAATAAAAAAAATATAAATTTTTAAAATTATAATATAAAAATAAATAAAATTTTTACCAAAATTTTCGCCAAAAATAATATAGTATTAAAATATATAACCATTAAAACTTTTTGTTATTAGCATTTGCATTTTTTAGTATTGGGTCTTATAATACTAAAAATTTTGGAAAAAATAAAATATATAAAAAAAGCCCCTTTTTATAATTATTATAATATTAAAAGATTTATTAAATTACTAACGGTTATTAATAACTTAAATGTAAATAATATAAAGTTAGAAAAAGCAATAGAAATAATATAAATTTAGGTTATTAATACTTTAATAAAACTAGGTATATATAATGGTATAGGGCTAAAAGAATTGGTATATATATTAACAATAATAAATAAAAAGCTATATTAACTAATATTAATTATATAATATAAAACCAAAATATATAAACCTTAAATAAAACAAATAAAATTTTATATTAATAAATTATTTTAATATTAAAAAGTTTTATTTAGATTTTTAATAGCAAAAAACCATATAAGTTAATTAGACAAAAATATTATTATTATATTAATATATATTTAAATTATAATATTTTATTTTAATAAATTTTTAAAATAGTAATATAATTAAAAAAATTATAAATATAATAAAAAATTTTTAAAATTTAAAAAAACTTTTAATAATATTTGCATTTTGTAGGAATTCTTATAAATAAATCTTTTTTTTTTTATATATAATAAATATATTATAAAATTTAAAATTACTAATAATATTATATTTAAAATTATTTTTTTTTGTAAATATTATAAAATTATAAAAATTCGCCGGTATTATTAATTATTATAATAATAAATTCCAGACTTTAGCGCTAATATAACTAATATATAATAAATAAAATAATTGGGTTTTGCCGAAATTTTATAATAGTTTAAATAAATTATTAATAAAATTAAAAAGGTTTTAACAATTATATTTAGGCTTAAACTAATATAATATTTAAAAAATAATTAAATAACTTTTATAAAAAAAAGGAATATATAAGCTTTATATTAAATTTGCAGTTAATAACTTCCCTTAAAAAAAAAAAACAAATAAATTTTAAAATTTATAATTTAATTTTAATATATTTTTAATTATAGTAAATACTAAAATTAATATTATTAAGCTATAGAACTAAAATATTAATTTAAAAATAAGCGCCGCCGCCGGGCCCTACTTAGGGCTAGAAATATTAATATAAATTCTAGGAAAAATACCAAAGTTAAAAGGCTTATTGCTTTTTATTGATTATTACAAAATATATATAATTTAGTAAATATATAAATCTAAATTAATATTAATTTAAATAAAAATTTTAATAAATAAATATATTTGATTAATTAAAATATTTTAAATATATTTATTTTTATAATTTATTAAATAAAATAAAAATTATTCTATATAAAATAAACTATTAAATAATTAAGCGAATAACAAAAAAATATATATAAAACTAAATAAAAAAATTATTAATAGTAAAGCCAAATATAATTATAATTATTAAAATATATTTTTTATATATTTTTTAATAAAAAACTAAGTAAAATTATCTAGAAAAATAAAAAATTTATAAAATTAATTAAAAATATATTAAAATATAAGATCTATAAATAATAGCAGTAAATGCCAAAAATATAATTAATATAAATAAAAAAATTTTTTTTTTCTAAATATAAAATTAAAAGCAAATATTATAATAATGTTTATAATACCTATTAAAATATTAAGTTTTTCTAAGCTGCTATTATATTACTATTTTTATATATATATATTAACTTTTTTAATATTATATCAGATTTATTAAAACTTTTAATAATATTTTTTTATAGTTATTTAAAACAAATATTTTATATTATTTTTTTTAATTATTTTAAATAGCCTATTTTAAATTTGTTCGTAGATTACTGCTTTATGTAATATTAAAGTTTTATAAATATTAAAATATATTTAATTAGCAAACTTATATATAAAAATCCAAATAAAAGCATTATTATATATTTTTTTTTTTTTTTATTTATAATATTTTCTTGTTTTTCTACTAAAGCACCTATTCTTTTTTTTGGAATCCTTTTTTCCAAGTTTATACAAAAAGTAAATAATATATTCTTTAGTATATTATATATATATTATAAATATAATAATTTTTAATATATTATTAACTTTATGCTTTTATTAGTTTTATTTGAAAAAAAGAAATAATAGCTAAAAAAAGTTTTTTTTTTTTAAATAAAAATTAAGTTTATTATATAATTAAATTAGGCATATTAATTTTGCTTTGGGGGATTAAAGCCGGCCGGATAAATATATATTTTTTTTATTTAAACTTAATAATAATGTAATTATAATATATTTACAAATAATATTAAAATATAATAATATAATAAAAAATAATAAAAATAAATTTAAATTAAATTTAAAATTTAAATTAAATTTAAATTATTAAATCCATAAACTAAAAATAATAATATTTTAAAATTAAATTAAATATTTAAAACTATAAAGAAATAAATTTAGACTATTTATATAAATATAAAAAAAAAAAACTTAAAATCCTAGGCCTTTTAATAATAATTTAAAAAAATATTTATATATACAAAATCCAAAATATAACAATATATAAAAAATATTTACAAAACTAAATAATAAATCTTATTAAAAAGCTATTATATTAATTTTTAAAAAAAACTATAAAAAAAAAATCTTTTTTTTTAAATTTAAATATATTTTATTAATATAAATTTTATTATAAAATATAAAAATATAATTACTTAATTTTTTATATTATTTTATTTTAAAATTAATTATAATACCGCAATATTACCAGCTAATAAAAACTACTAAAAGCGCAAATAATCGATAAATTATTATAATATATTAAAGTTTTTTTATTTTTATATTATATTAATTTATAAAACTTAGAAAATATATTATTTTTTGTATTTTCCGGGTATAAAAAATATTGGCTTATAATAGCGAAATACTATACTATAAAAAATATATTATAATAAAAATCTTTTTTTTTTATATAAATAATTAAAGTTTAAAATATTAAACTTTAAATTAAAAAAAAATATATAAATATAAAAAATATAAAGAAAAAAATAAGAAAAATATAATAAATAATATTTATAAATAAAATAGCTTATATATTAATTAATTTAATTTAGCGACTAAAATAAACTATAAATAAAACCTAAAAAACTATAATATAATAAATTTATAAACAAAAAAACACTATAATGGACCAAATGTAATAAAATTATTAAAAATTAAAAATAATGAAAAATAAAGGTAAAAACAAATAAAACAAATATAATTATTACGATAGTAGTAAAACATAGAATTTGCTTTTTTTATTTTTTGGTATATTTTTAGTATTTGTATAAAACCTTGGCTTAGAATTATAAATAATATAATTTCTTTATTATCCCAAATACTTTATATAGGTATTATTGCCAATAGTCCGCTAACTATCCGGCATAGGAACCGGAGAAAGCCGCAAAAAACAAAAATAAATACTTTAGTAATATTAATATTAAAAATAAAATAATAAAATTAATAAAAGCAATTTGGCAAATATTTTACGGTATAGTATTAACTAATAAAAAAAAGGCTTTTATAATAAAAAAAAAAAAATATATAAAAAAATAAAATTAAAATAGCTTAATTAAAATTGGCTAATTAAAAAATATTTAATTTAATATTTTAATTAATGGTTATATAAATTTATTTGAAAATGCAAAAAAGTAATATAAATAATAAAAAATAATAAAAAATCTAATATAGCTTTAAAAACGTTGCCGGCCAAGTAAACTAACTTTGAAGATTTTTAAAAACAAAAAAAACATAAAAAAAAAAACATTAAATATAATATTAATATATTATAATTGAATTAGTTGACTAAACTAAAATAAAATTCTATTTATTTTTAATAAAACCTTTAGTAAAACCTAATATTTTAATTTAATATTTATTTTAATAAACCAAAAAAAAACTATTATCTATTATTAGATTTTAAGCAATAAATATAAAATTTAGTTATCGTTTATAATAGTAATATAAATTTATTTAATATAATTTTATATTAGTAATAATATTAATATAATATTTAAATATAAAATAAATATGTTTGGTTTTTGTAATAACAAACAAAAATATATTATTAGATTTTGGATTTACGGTTAAATTACAAAACTATAAAAATATAAATAATTTTTTTTAGTATTATATTAAAAAATAATATATTATTAATTTATTATAGGTAAAAGCAAAAATCCTATTTATAATAATAAAAAAAACAATAGTACCTAGTCGATATATTATGCCTGCTTATTTAAAGCAACTGGGATAAGCGTCCTAATGGCGTAATCAAATTATTTCTATATTATTTAATACTAAAGCCATATAAATAAATTAAAAATAATAACAAAATAAAAATTTATACTAAAATAGATATTTAGATAAATTTTTTTTTTTTAGGATTAATATTATTTATTTTTTTTAATTTAATATTATAATTTTTATTTTAATTTTGTTTTTTTATTATAATAATAATATTTTTATTTAGTTTTTTTTTTGGTAATTTATTATTTTTAAAATATTTTTAATATTAAAATTTTTATTTTTAATATATTAAGTTTTTATATAACTGGTTATTAGCTATATTATATACGGCTGCCTATGATTTACCCTATAATGCTTTATTTCCATTTTTTCTATTAGTTACTTTGATCTATTTAGCGCGTTTATTATTATAAATCTAATAACTTAAATAAATAATAAAATTCTAAGCCTAAATAAACTTTATATAGTTAATGTTTTTTTTAGGCCACAAATAAAAATATATTATTTTATAGTATTTATATAAATATATTCAATATTCAATATTATTTAAATAAAAATTATAAATTTTAGATTTACATTATATATTATAATAACCTAATAAATAAATTTAACTATAAATATTAAATTAATATAAAAATTGAATTTAATGTAATAAACATAATTTTAATTAATAATAATAATATAATTAAAAACTATAATATTTATTAATAAATAATAAATACTATATTTTTTTATTAAAAATAATATTTGCAATGTTATAGCAAATTTTCTTTTATATTTTTTTTAAAAATTATATTAAACCTAATAAACGCTGCTGTAAACCGTAATATTTAATATTAATAATAATAAATTTTATATTTAGCGCCTAAAATTAATTTATTTTAAATTAATAAAAAAATTTACTAGGAATACAAAATTAGAATTAGAGTTTAAGATGTATTTAAAAACTATTTAATATATATAATATAATTTGAATATAATTCACTGTAATTTATGTTTATTCTTTGTTTTAAATTATAATAAATTTTACAAAATATTATAAATTTAATAAAAATATATAAAACTATAATAAATATAAATAATATTAGTAAAGTTATTAATATTATATTAAATTTTATAAATTTTTATAATAAGCCGATTTATTTTATAAAAATTTATATTTAAATAGATTTAATTTTTTGTATATATAGGAAGCTTGTTTTTAAAGCCGATGGATAATCTAGAACATAAGCAAGAATAATAATTTAAAATGGCATATAATTAAAAAATTTAAATTAATAAAATAAAAAAATAACGATTATATAAAGCATTTGGAAATATAGGCATAATAGTTTTTTTAATGCTTTGGCGGCGCAGGCGCTGGAATACGCGGCAATTTTTTTTTTTTTTTTTTTTTTTTTTTTTTTTTT
>QYSG01016545.1:0-11336 GCA_003988875.1 Lachnum nothofagi
TTAAATAATTTATATAAAATTATTTAAAAGATTTAAAATAAAATATAAAATAATATAATAAAAATTATTATATAAAAAATAAATAATTTTAAAATTAAACAAATAATAGTCCAAAAATTACAAAAAATTCCAATAATTATTAATATTTAATAAATTTTATTTAAAAAAAAAAAATATTATAAAGCAAAAATAAACTATAGTAAAATTAAATATTGCCTTTTGCCCAAATATTTATAATATTTTAATTAATATATAAATAAAAGTATAAAACTACAAAATCCTTATAAATTTCAAAGCAAATATTATAATTTCCAAAAATATATTAATTTTAAATTAATCTATAAAAAAAAATCCAAAAATAATTATATTTATATAAAGTTATTTAATTTAAATAATAAAAATAATATTTCGGTATAATTTATTTCTAAAAAATTATAATAATTTCAAATCCTAATAAAACTTCAAAAAAAAAAAAATAATATTTTTATAGTTATAATAAATAAAGTATTTAAAATTGCTAGAAAATCATTGAAAAAAACAAATTTTAATTGTAATTTTATTATTATTAAAAATAATTATATTTATATTTATAAAACTTTTAATAAACCTAATTTTAAAATTAATACAAATATTTATTAATATATTAACGGCAAAATTTAATTATTATAAAAAAAAATAATTTAATTTAAATATATAATAATAAAATTAATTAATGTTAAAATAAAATTAAATAAATTACAATAAACAAAGTTTTATTTTATAAAAAGTAAAATTATTCAAAAGCAAATTTAAAAAAAAGAAATAATATAAAAAAAAACTTAAAAGCAAAAAAATTATATATAATAAAAGGCTTTAATAGTAAAATGTATTTTTTTCCAAAAAAATCCTATTGACTTTAGTTTAAATATTTAATTTCAAATAATTAGCCTAAAACCAATGGCAATTAATAAAAACAATAAAAAAAGATTAATAATTCCAAATAGTTTTTATAAAATAGTATAGAATTTAATAAAGTTATTAATAAAAAGGCTAGGATTTATGCAAAAATCTATTTAAAAGCAAATCTTTTAAAATATAAATAATAAATAAATAACTTTTAGAAATAAATTTTTTTTTTTTGGAATAGCTAATTTTAATTGCCTAAGGCTTAAGTTTAGTGTAATTAATCGTTAAATGAAAAAAAATACAGTAAATATTTTTATTAATAAAATAGAAATTAAATAAAAAAAGTTTAATATAACTAAAATAGATTTTTTCAAAACTTTTTATAAAAGATTCAAAGAATATATAAATGTAACCAATTAAAACATTATTAATCCAAATATTAAAAATAATAAATAATATAACTTTATATAAAATAAACTAATAAAAATCCAGGTTAAAATCCATCCGAAAAAAGGAATAATAAAAAAAATTAACCGCTTTTTTGAATTTTATATAATAAAAATTAATTTTATTAGGATTTATAAAAAATACTTAAGTTACTATTCTTTTAATCCAAAGATTTTGATTATTATTCTTAGGAACAGTAAAAAAGCATATATTAATACAAAAGCTACTTTTAATATTAGAATTAAAATTAATATTATTTTAATATAATTAACTATAAAAATATAATTTATAATTATTTATTCTTTAAACATATATATAACAACATTTATAAGAAAATATTAAAAATTTATAAAATATACAAATAATATTCCTTTAATAATTAAAAATACTACTATTTAAATTAGATTTTATATTATAAACATTAGTAATAATTCAAATAAAAAACTTTTATTTAAAATACTTTTTATTAGGCAAAGTCAAATCAATTTTCAATACCTAGCCAATAAAGCAAATAAACTAATATTTAAAATTATTTGTTATTTTAAAACTAATAAAATTACATAGTTTCTAGCAAATAAAACCAATACTAACTACCAAAAAAAAATTTAAAAAACAACTGGGTTTATAATATTTTTAAACAATAATTATAATTATAATTCCAAAAATTCGGAAAACTAAAAATAGACATTATATATAATATAATTATTCAATATAGGTTTAAACCCATAAATAAAATTTAAACATTTAATTATTTTTATTATTTTAAATACTATTTTGTTTTTACTACAAAAAAAAAGTTTATTAATTTATTTATTAAAGCAAAATATATATAAAATAAATTTAATTTTTTATATAATATAAATGTTTTTGTTAATGTTTTTTTATATAATAAAGTTAAAAAAGAATTAAAGGAAAAACAATTAGATAAAGGACTTGGAAATAAATTATATTTTTTTTAAAAAAAGAACAAATATTTGTATTTATAGCGGAATACTTAAAATTTGCAAAATTTAATATAAGCAAATAAGTTTAAGTATAAAATGGTTAATTTACTTAAAGGTTTAGAAAAAAAAAAAGCTTTGGTTTTGTATATTATATTATAGATTCCGTTTATTTTAATATTAAAGTAATTATTTGCTTTAGGTTATAAATTATTTTTCTATTATTTAATAAAAAAAAAAAAGATTTATAGCATTGTTTTTAAATATTTTATAATAGTAGTAGAATTAATAAAAATGCAAATATTGCAATTTTTTTCTTATAGGAAAAAAAAGGCAAAAAATAAATGTAATATTTTTAAAACTAAAATTAATATTTTATATAAAACGATTAATAAAAAAATATGCTTAGTCAACAAAAGTCTTAGGGATAAAAGCAAGCCTAAAGAAAAACTAAAATAATAGAAATTATTAAAAAATAGAAATTATCTGCAAAAATATATTAGAAAATATAAAAATTATATTTTTCTATGGTTTTCAAAGATTCCAAAAAGATTTTGATTTATATTTAAATGTATAAGTATTTTTAAAATAGGCAATGGTTTTATTTTCAATAAATAGAAATTTTTTTTTAAAATATTATTAATATAAAAAAAAAGTTTAGTATTTAATTGGATGGAATATAGCATTATTTATAAGAATGTTTTACCGCCAATTAAAATTAAAACTATTAAATATAAGGTATAGTAAGCCAAAAACTATATTTATTTAAAATTATTAATACTTATAATTTAGAAAATAATAAATAAATATTTTAAAAAAAAAATATTAGAATTTAGTAAAAAACTATATTAGAATCTTTAGTTTTTTATTATAAAAAAAAAAACTAAAAAATATTAATTTATTAATTTAATTATAAATTTAAATAAAATAATAATTAAAAATACAAACTTATTATTATTAATAAATAAATATTTAGAAAAATTTATAGAATATATTATTATATTAATAATTAATATATTTTTTAAATATAATGAATTTATATTATATTTTAATAGTAGAAATATAACAGTTTTTTATATACTTTAAATTAAATTATTAAAAAATATTTAATTATTTTAAAAAACAATGAATTTAATTGCTTAATTTATATAAATAATAAATTTTATTTTAAAAGGCGTTATATTTAAAATTGCTATATTTTATATAGACGATATAAAAGTCAAAGGCCCGTATATAGACTATAATGGAAAAAAGATTTTTCCCGGAATTTAATGTTATATATATAAGTATTTATAAAATTTTAATATTATTATAAATCAAATAGAAAAAGCTGGTAGTTTGGTTTATATATATTTTTAATTTTGCTTTAATAAACTTAATTTAATTGGATTTGTTTATAATTTAAAAAAAAAAAAACCTTCGGCAAAAAAAATCATAAAAATTATAATATATAGTAAAAAAAAACCAAAAAGTACTATGGATTTATAAAGCTTTATTAGAATATATATATATTTTTGTATTTGGATTAATAAGTTCGGATTTATTACAAAGCTTTTATATAAATTATTAAAAAAAAAAATAAAATAGGATTAAAAGCCGGTAATGCATAAAATAGCTATAAAAAAACTTACTATTATATTTATATTAAAATCTATTTTGATTTAAATTAACTATTTTAATAGGTATAAAGAAATATTTATTTTAATAAATGCAAATATTAAAAAATAGGAAAAATATTTTGGCTAGCGAAACAAAAAAACTAATAAGATTTTATTTGTAAAATACAAAAATAAACTTTAGAATTATGCCAAAAAAACATATAATACTATAAAACGGAAAACCTAAGGCATTTTGAAAATATTCAAAAAACTATAACTATAATTAATAGAAGTATATTTTATGTTTTTTACTAATGTAAATATATTAATAGCTTAATTATACCAAATGGCTATAAATTACCCTAATATATTAATTATGCATTAATTAATATAACTAAAATTATTTAATTTTAAAATCTGTTATATTAAAAAAAAAAAACATATAATAGCAAATATTTTTTTAAAGTTATTTTTTAAATAAAAAAATAAAAAAAAATTAGAAAATATTAATAAAATAATTTTAATAAAATTAAAAATACTAAAAATTACATTAATAAAAATTAATAAAAAAAAAAAAATATTTTTAAAATTTTTAGATTTTTATAAAACTATAATAAAAAAACAAATAAAAAAAAGCTAATAAAAAATTCTAAAAAAAATAATAAAACAAAGCCATTAGCTAAATAAACAAAAAAAAAACAATTTTATTTCAAAAAAAAACTTTAATAATAAAAACAAAAAAAACTATTCTATACTAAAATTAAAATATAAAACTTAATATTGCTAAATTACTAAATTTTAAATTATATTAAAAAAACCAAAAAAAATAATTACTAAAAAGTTTTTATTATTTAAAAAAAAAGTATTTTATTATAGGGTTTTTATTCGGAAACTATAAAAATTATTTAAAAAAAAAATTCTAATTAAACTTATAGTTAACTAAAATCAAATAAAGCAAAAAATCATAAAAAACATATATAATTTAATAGAATATAAAAAAAAAAAAAATATTTTTTATAGAATTAATTATTAATATTACTAAAAAAAATACTATAAAAAAATAGAAAATTTTATGTATAATTGTCTGGAATATTAAAAAAAAGCAGCTAACCATTAAAAAAAAGTATTAGCTTTATTTTAATTTAATAAACTAATAAAAAAATAAAACCTTAATATTATTTATTTTATTATTTATTAAGGGAAAAAATGCCTAGCTATTACTAGAAATGATTTTAGCAAATAAATAAAAGCAAAAATACTAGGAAAAGCTACTATAGAAAACCTAAAGAATTTTATTTAAAAAGATATTATCTATTAATATAAAATCTTTTAGCAAATATTATTTAATAAAAGAAAAAAATTCAAAAATAAAATAATTCGGCTATTAAATAAAAAAAATATTAGAAAAATATAGATTTTATTTTATAATAAATATATAACTAAAATAATTAAATATAACCATTAACCAATTAAAAATATTTTATTAAAAATAAAAAAACTATAGTTTAATAATTTTAATATAATATTTTTTATAAACTAAATTTTAATTTACAAATCTATAGAATATACCTTTTTTTATATAATATATAATTAAAAAGCAATATTATTAATTAAAATAAAATAGCTAATATAAAGATTAATTTTTATTAAGGAAATAATAAACTAAGCTAAATTAATTAAACTTTAAGCAAAGCAAATCTAACAATAAAACAAAAATAAATATAAAATTTGGTTTTGCAAAATTCAAAAAAAACAAAAAAAAAAAAAGCTTTTAATATATAATATAATATATACCGGAGATTTTTCAAAGTTAATAATATTATATTAAAATATAATTTTTTTAAAGAAATTAATATATTATAAAAAAAGTTTTTAAATTTTAGATAATTTAGACTATATAAAATCTAGGAAATAAATACAAAGAAAAATTACTATAAATTAAAAAAACTTAGATTAAATGAAGTAAAGCTAGTGGAAATATACTTTAAAAATTTTCTTAAATTATTTATTTAATATAATAATTATTTTTATTTGCTTAATAATAATAATAATAATAGAAATACTATGGTTAATAATGGATAAAAACAATAAGATAATGGCCCAAAAAAGCTTAAAGTTAAAAAGCAAAAATAACCTAATTATTAACTATATTAATATAATATAATAATAAAAATTCCTATTTCTAAGCCAAAAATATAAATAATAATTAATATTTAAAAAAAAAAATATAGATATTTTAGAAAAAATTTTGCGTTTTAAAAGCCTAATATAAAATATAAAAGATTATAATATATAATTTATATTAAGGAAGATATTACTAGCTATCCAATGCCTAAGGCTACTAACGACCAAATGCGCCTATATATAATCAAAAACCAAAAAAATTTTTAACTTCTAAAAATTAAAAGTTTATAATGTTTCTAAACGGCTAAATTAATATAAATATAATTTAAAAATAATAATTATAAATAAAAATAATAAACTACTACCAATAAACACCAAATATAAACATTGCAAAAGCTTAAAATTTAAAAAGCCGAAAAGTTCCTATTCCTTGATTTTTTTATTATTTATAAAAAATAATGGAATTATTACTAAAGTAAGTTCTAATCTATAGAAAAAATAATAAAGTTTTAATGTTTATAAGCTAATGCTTATATATTTAAATTAAAGCCTACTGAATTTTGGTAAATTCTTTACTTTGTATTTTACTGCTTAAATAGCAAAATCCAAATAAAAGTAAAAAAACGCTTAGAATAAAACTTAGAATTTAATATAGTAATTAATTTATATTATTTTTATTTAATTATAATAAAATCTATAAAATATTATAATAATATAATATACCAAAGCAAGTATTTTAATTAATAACAAAAAATAAAATATTTTTAAAAATAAATATATTAACCAGTAAAAATAAAAAAAAAATGTATTATTTTTCCTATTTTTAAGTTTTTTATATTATTAATAGCGATATTAATTTAATTAAAAAACTAACAACTAAAGAAAAGCTATTTCCCCAAATAAACAATTTAATTTAATTTAAAATATTTAGTATAAATAATAAACTTAAATTTATCTAAGTTTTTCTATAATAGCATTTATTTATTCTTAGTTTTGTTATATAACTATAAAACTTTACTAATTACCGCCGAAAATTAATAAAAATATTAAAAATCAAAAAGTCACTAAATTATCAAAAATCGCCAATATTATTATAAGAATTATATAAAATTAATATAAATAATTAAAAGTATTTTTAATAAATTAATAAATTTAATATTAAAGAACACTAGTTTTATAATGTATATTAGCTTTTAACAATATATATATAATAAAAATAAAATATTAATACTAAACAAAAAAAAGCATTTATTTAAAGATAATATATTTTATATAATTATATAATAAAAATATTTATATTATAAACGCAAATAATTTTAAAATATTTTCCTTAAAATCTATTAAAA
The DNA here is from genome assembly GCA_003988875.1 of Lachnum nothofagi. Taxonomy (NCBI): domain Eukaryota; kingdom Fungi; phylum Ascomycota; class Leotiomycetes; order Helotiales; family Lachnaceae; genus Lachnum; species Lachnum nothofagi. The sequence goes on from QYSG01016545.1 coordinate 7,342, forward strand.
AAAAATTAAAAAAAAAAAAAATACAAATCTTATATAGCATTATAATACATTAAATTCTTTGCTTTTTTAAGTTAATAGTAAAATTAGCAGATTTATATTCAAATATTTATTTAAATTAAAAAAAAAAAAAAAAAAAAAAAAAAAAAAATATWTTWTTTAWAAAGTTTTATTAAAAAACTATAGTTTATTTAATAAAAAAATACCATAGAAATTAATACTTTTGGAAATTAGTACTTATAAATATTGCCGCTAATGCCAATATAGGAAAAAATCCCTAAAAAAAAGGAAATTAGCAAAAATCTACTTTTAAACTAAAAAATAAAAACTTAGCTTTAATTAACCGCAAAAAACAAAGCTTATCTATAATTCTTTGAAACTAAGGCGCCAATAATATTTTTATATTTCTATAAATATTACTATATAAATTTCTATTAATCTATAATTATTATATCCAAAAACCGCCATTAATAATATATTTAATTTTTTAATTTTATATATTATATTTTAAAATTCGAAAAATAAAAAAATAACTATTAAAAAGCCAATGTTATACAACAAAAAACTATGATTCTTTACAAAAGCTATTAATAACATAAACTTAAATAAATATATAACCAATAATAAATAATAATTTATAGTATATTTAAACCCCTAGACTTAAACCTTTAATTAAAACAACTGATATATTAAAGCCAATATAATTAAATTCATAGAATAATATATAAACTTAAAAATAAAAAAACTATAGACGATTTTCAAAACAAAAGTAATCTATAAATTATATAGAAAATTTATTAAAAAAATAATATAATAATATTATATATATTTAGGTAAATTAAATAGCAAATGTAACTTATTACTTTTATTAAGTTTTAAATCTTATTTTTAAAGTTAAATTAATCTATTAACAGCAATATTAAAGTATTTATTAAAATAGATTTTATTTATAAAAAAGCTTTAAGTCTTTTATTAAAATTATAAATAATATTAATAACTCCAAGAAAATAATGGCAAAGTTAAAAAAAAAAAACTCAAAAAAAAAAAGTAACAAATTCATTTGATAAACAATAATCTCCAAAAGCGATTCTAATCTATTAATAGTAATAATAATAAAAACTCAAAATATAATTTCTTTTTAATAAAAATAAAATTCATAATAAATTAAAATACTAAAAAAAATTTAAAAATAAAATAAAAAAATTAATAGAAATTATAAAATAATAAACTTTGTTATTAGTAAAAAAATTATAAAATAAATAAATAATAATAATATTAAAGCTAATTTAAATATTATAAAAATTATTTTTAATAATTTAAAAATAAAAATAAAAGTAAAAAACCTTATATAAATAAAAATTTTTTTTTTTAAAAATATTATAAGAAAATAATAGTATTATTAGAGTTAAAAATAGAAAAATTGCAAAATAACTGGAAGTAATTCTTATAAAAATTAGCGTCTATATGTAAATACTATTAATATTAAAAGCAAATAATGTTAATTTTACAAAAATAATAGATTTAAAACTATTTCAAAGCGATTTTAAGCTTTTAAATAAAGTTATATTTAAAGATAAATACTTAGCTTAAAAAAGGGATAAATGTAATAAAATAAATCGATTTGCATATAACTAAAATATATAATTACCTTAGTTTTATATAAGCTGCGAATAGTTTTATTTCTTCAATAATATAAACAAAATTACACCTAACACCTAGCCCTTTGATTAAGCTTTAAATAATACTGCCTATATACCAGATCCTATTAGGGGATTACCTTTTCTTTTGGCCTTGCACAATATATAAATGCCAAATAATTAAAAAAAAAATCTTAAAGTTTTTAAACTTTTTAATATAGCTTTAAAAAATAATAATAAATACTTTTAATATTTTATAATCGTTGTATTTAATATTAATATAATTTATAATAGCATTATATTAAAATATAACTCCCGAGTTTTTATATTAAATCTCAAGTTTAAACTATATCTCAACGGCCATCTCCTTATTCACAATATGCTTTTTAGGAATTAAACCATAATTTAAAATAATAGCCATATAAACTTTAATATTACCTATTTTCCATTTTATCCATTTATTAACTACTTCCGCAAAAGCTTTTTTATTGAATTTATTAACCTATATAGGCTTTAAAGCCTTGGAATTAATATAGCGCTTAAGGTTATCTACTTTAAAGATTATAACTACCTTAGGCTTTTATATTTAATAATTCTCCGTCCTTTTAAGCCTATGCTTTTTCTGCATTTATAAAAAAAAATTATTACTAAAGTCCGCTATATTAAATAATAATAAAAATAATTATAAAAAAAACGCATACGGCGCATTATTCAAAAAATTCAATGCATCGAAAATATAAAAAAATAAGGTTTCGATTTTAGAAAATCTAAAAAATAAAGTTTTAATAAAATTAAAAAATAAATTATATATAAAAAAACACAAAGAAATTAATTTGGCAGCGGCTTCGATTTGCCGCTAGGTTTCGTCAAAAAATACAAAGGAAAATAAACCAGGTAGTAAACTTAGATATTTAATAATATTATTAAAGTTTTGGAAATTTTTTTGGAAGTTTTTATTGCTTTAAAAGTCAGGGCTTTTATTGCTTTTAGATTTAAAATTTTTAGGGTTGTTGTTGGCGGAAAAAAAGCTAGAAAATTTAGCAAATAGATTATTATTTAATATTAACAAAAAAAATCATTAGAAATAATTAAATCTTTATTTACAAAAAAAGTAAAGCAAATATAGAAATAGCTTTAAAGTTCAAAGTTTAAAAAAAACGTAAAAAGAATGCTTTTAATGCAAAAAAAACATAAAGTTTGCTTTAATGCTAAGCAGTAAAAAGGCGCTAAGCCGGGCTTATAACCTATAAAAAATAGGTATTCGAAGGCGTTATATTAGCGTACGATTAAAGTAGGTACTTTAATAAAGGGTAAAAGCAGTAGTTATTAGACTAATTATCAAAATGCGGAGCTGTCTTTGTGGGCAGCAGATTACTAAGAGATCTGCGCTAAGAGTGCTTAGCCGAAAGACTAATCGCCACAATATATTGTTTGCTGATGTTGTTCCATTGGTCGTAGGGATTGGCGATGGAGAAGGACCTCCACCATTCTTCTTCCTTGGATGAGCTTAATCTTAGTTTTTGAAGTAGGCTGTGTCGCGGTGGGGTAATTTTCTTTCTTGCCTCTTGAATAAGTTGTTGCATGAAGCCCTTGGAGCGGTAGTCTTGAGTTGCCCGAGTGAGTCTCCCGCCCTCGTCTTCTTGATATTGTCCGCATTCCCAAATCATCTGCTGGGAGCCATAAGACAATGTACGCGGTGCCAAGACCCCTTCCTGTAAAGTCCAACCTCGAGTCTGCAGAACACTCATTTGTAGCGACTGATCCCAAAGCTCAGAGCCGGACCGGAGAAACACGTTGCTGGTTGAAGCAGTAGGAGCCCGCCACTTGAGCATCGCTGGAGCAAATTCAAATTTGCGTGTTGGGAAGATACCCGCTTGAGCCGTTGGAGCATTTGCTGCACATATGGTGAGAATGGCATCGCTGTAAACCTCACGCATCTTGGCGGCTTCCGCTGCCCAGTCCTCAGCTGAATCCTACTTGATGCAAAGGGCATCAATCCAGATATACTTGATACCAAGGGCGCGACTAATAATGATCGCATCTCTGAGCGTCGCAGGGTAATTTTCAAGAGGGATACCCTTTTCCAAATTTCGTACGGTGCTGTCGTTATGAACGAAAGTCGAGTCTCCTCCCCAACAGTAGCTCAGAGCAATCCCCGTGCCAGTCTTGCTATAAGTTGTGATTAATTTTGGAGGGTTGGTTTCGTCACCCACAGCGATGACTCTCGTCGGTAAAGGCTTCTCATGCTGAAGTGTGCGCTTACAATTCTCGTGTTCGTCGAGACATGTACGGAGCCAGTCCGCAGCGACCGAGAGACATTCCTTCTGCGACGGATCCTCATACACACCCCGACACAGCACA